>PVIH01010628.1:0-74034 GCA_004025045.1 Sigmodon hispidus
TTGGCTAAGGGCTTATCTATCTTGTTAACTTTCTCAAAGAACCAACTCTTAGATTCGTTGATTCTTTGTATTGTTCTTTTTGTTTCAATTGTATTGATTTCAGCTCTAAGTTTGATTATTTCCTGCCATCTACTCCTTCTAGGTGAGTTCACTTCTAATTGTTCTAAGGCTTTCAGCTGAGCTGTTAGGTCTCTAGTGTAGAATTTCTCTAGGTTTTTCATGTAGGCATCTAGCGCTATGAATTTTCCTCTTTAGATTGCTTTCATTGTGCCCCTCAAATTTGGGTATGTTGTGGATTCATTTTCGTTAAATTCTAGGAAGACTTTGATTTCTGTCTTAATTTCTTCCTTGACCCAGAGGTGATTCAGTTGAGTGATGTTTAGTTTTCATGAGTTAATAGGCTTTCTGTGATTTTTGATGTTGTTGAACTCTACCTTTAGGCCCTGGTGGTCTGATATGATACAAGGGATTATTTCCATTTTTTGAATCTATTAATATTTGCTTTATGATCAATTATATGGTCAATTTTAGAGAAAGTTCCATATGGTGCTGAAAAATATGTTTATTCCTTTGCATCTAGGTGGAAGCCTCTATAAATATCTATTAAATCCATTTGCATCATAACCTCTGTTAAACACCTTATTTTTCTATTGAGTCTCTGTCTGGTTGACCTATCCAAGGGTGAAAGTGGGGTATTGAAGTCTCCCACTATTAGGGTGTGAGAGTTGATGTGGGATTTGAGCTTTTGTAGTGTTTCTTTTACATAGATAGGTGCCCTTATGTTAGGGGCATAAACATTCAGGATTGAAATCTCATCTTGATCAATTTTCCCTGAAATGAATAGGTAATGTCCATCCTGGTCTCTTTTAATTGATTTTAGTTTGAAGTCTACTTTGTTAGATATTAGGATGGCAACAACAGCTTGTTTCTTAGAGCCACTTGATTGGAAAATCATTTCCCAACCCTTTACTCTGAGCCTGTGTCTGTCTTTGTGGTTGAGGTGTGTTTCTTGTATGCAGCAGAAGGATGGCTTCTGTTTTTGTATCCATTATGGTAGTATGTGTCTTTTTATAGGTGAATTGAGTCCATTGATATTAAGGGATATTAGTGACCACTGATTGATATTTGTTATTTTTTGTGGTAGCTTGTATGTATTTTCTTTCTCTGGGGTTCTTTTCTGTGGGATTATTGATTGTTTGTGGTTTCATGGGTGTATCTTGGATTTTTAGGTTGGAATTTTCCCTCTAATGCTTTCTGAAGCACTGGTTTGTAGATACATATTTTTTAAGTCTGACTTTGTCAAGAAATAACTTGTTTACTCCATCTATGGTGACTGCTAGTTTTGCTAGGCATAGTAGTCTAGGTTGGCAGTCATGCTCTTTTAGTGTCTGTATAACTTCTGACCAAGATCTTCTTGCTTTGTTTCCATTGAATTGTCAGGTGTGATTCTGATGAGTTTGCCTTTTTAGGTAAGTTGGCCCTTTACTTTTGCAGCTCTTAAAATTTTTTCTTTGTTCTGTATGTTTTGTGGCTTAATTATTATGTGGTGAGTTGTCTTTTCTGGGGGGGTCAAATCTATTTGGTGTTCTGTAAGCTTCTTACATATTTATAGGCATTTCCTTTTTTAGGTTAGAAAAGCTTTCTTCTATGATTTTATTGAATACATTATCTGTGCCTTTGAGCTGGTAGTCTTCTCCTTCTTCTATTCCTATTATTCTCAGGTTGGGTCTTTTCATGGTGTTCCAAATTTCCTGAACATTTTGTGTTATGGCTTTTTGGGTTTTCATGTGTTCTTTGACTGATGACTCAGAAATTCTCTCTTCCATCTCTTGGATTCTGTTGGTTATGGTTGTATCTGTAGTTCCAGCTCTTTTCTTCAGATTTTTCTATTTCTATCTTTGCCTCATTTTGTGCCTTTTTTTTTTTTTTATTGCTTCTAATTCACTTTTTAGTTCCTGGAATGTTTCTTTCATTTTTTGGTTTTCCTTTTCTTGGTTTTCTTTCAAGGTTTTGTTTATCTCTTCCAGTTTTTTTGTTTGTATTTTCTTCCATTTCTTTAAGGGAAGTTTTCATATCCTCTGTCTTCATAAAGGTGTTTTTGCTGATGTTTCCTTCTGTCTCTTCTTCATTGCTCTGTTCAGGTCTTATAGTTGTAGAACCACCAGTTTCTTCTAGTGTTGCCTTGTTGTTTTCTATATTGTTACATGTATTTTTGCACTGGCATCTGCCCATGCCTTTGGTGATTCACACTTGGTCAGCTCCTAGTCAGTTGTGGCTAGAGGGCTTTTGTGCCTTCTTTCTGTTCAGAGCAAGGGGGTCTGTTCGACTCTGCTCTGGACTAGGGCAGGATTGGAATTTCAAAGTCCTAAGTCTTTGCCTGATGACACCCTTTGCCCTGGAGAAAGGGCCCAGCCAGGCAAGCTAGGGGTCCCTAGAGGAGACCCCTCACAGCTAAAGCCTAGGGCCTGTCTGCTGGCTGAGCTTGAGATCAGACCCTTGGGTGTGACCCTAATCCCCATGAGGAATTCTACAGATGGGCAGCCCAGGAACCGGACTCTGCTCACCTCTGACTCAGCTCTGGATGGGACAGGGTGGAGGGGGGTTCGGAGTTTCAAAGTCCTAAGTCCTTCACCTATTTATCTTAAAACATACATAGTATGACTACAAGTTTATTTATTATACGTTAACTACTAACTTCATTTATTTATACATTGCATTTTTAAAGGAACAACATAAGTATAATACCCCAAATAAGAGTAGAAATATATATACAGTATAACAAAATTAAATTAGTATCAGTATTCACAAATTTATGCCAAGACAAAATAGCTGAGACTAATAGTTGTCTTTTTATTCTATATTCTTCTTTTCTCCTAAATTGTAACAAACATGTATAACCTGGTAAATAACTAAAAGCCATTCATACCCCCCAACTCCTGGGAATGTAGGCATAGTTTTCTCCAAACTGCTTTGTGGACAACAGAGAGAAAATTTGAGATAATGGCCAGATCCTGGGAAGACTAGCTATAATCTTTGTTGATAGATATCATCTGTCAAGATTCAAGAGATCTCTGATCAAACCAGTTTCATATTAATCAGGGAGGAATCCACAGCCTCTCATCTCCTGCAAGAACAAAAATCCAAAGCATTTTTGATTTCTATTTGAAAAATATATTTTCTGACTTCTTTTTTAAAGTTAAAGCATTCTTAAAATATTTATATTGGTTCAATTTTACATTCCAGTTCACAATCCCATGTCTTTTATCAGCTATTGTTTGTTCATCAACAATCAAAAAATTCAAAGTGAACGCAATAACATATAAGTCCCAAATTCCCTATATATTTTCCATCTTAAGAGGCCTTTTTCTTTTATATTACTATTATTCTCTTTTTAAGGATTTTTATTATTTTTAACTATTTTTTCTATAATTATCCCTTTTCTTTTCTTAAGCCTACGAATATTGTTAAACATACTGCAACCTGATCAGAGGTTTTTCTGTCTAGACCTCTTTTACTGCATCTTTTTTAGCCTTTTTTTTAGGTTTGGATGAGCAGACCTTTAAATTGTTCCGCTGAGTGGCTTGGGACTTCCATCTGAGACTCTGGAGGCTGGCTCCGCCCACTTCTCCAGCTGTGAAAGCCAGGCCTAAATCTAGGTGGGAGTTTTGTGGCCAAGAACTGCTTTAAACCTTTCCTAGCTATGGAAGCCAGTGCCTGTGTTGCCACAAGCAGCTTTTAGAACAGCAGCACTCCTAAAGGAGCCATGTCCTTTTTCTTTTCCTTTTTCACCACCCCCTCCCCAGCTTTCTCCAGCTCTAGATGGATATTCAAGTCCTATGTTGGATGCCATAATGTTGTTGGCTGTCTTCTCTACTTTTTTTGGGTGGGGGGGGGTGTCACCACTTGGCTCCCAAACAAATCACACAAGGAGGCTTATTCTTAATTATAAATGTCCTGGCCTTAGCTTGGCTTGTTTTTAACCAGATTTTTTAACTTTAAATTGTCTTGTCTGTCTTTTGTCTCTGGGCTTTTACCTTTTCTTACATCTGTAACCTTACTTTCTTACTCCAATGCTGGTTGTATAGCTGGGTGGCTGACATCTTATAGCCTCCTTTTTCTCTTGTTCCTTTCTTTCTTTTTTCTTCTCCCAGATTTCTCCTTCTATATATTCTGTCTGCCTGTCAGCCCTGTCTGTTTTTTCTCCAGCTTTGCTATTGGCCTGTTCTTTATTAGACCATCAGGTGTTTTAGCCAGGCATAGTAACACAGCTTCACAGAGTTAAACAAATGCTTCGTAAACAAAAGTAACCCACCTTAAAGTAATATTCCCCAACAGGCAAGAAAATGACTTGTCCCTTATACTGCCCAGAACCAACGGCCATGCTGACAGCTTGATTCTAGCCCTGTGTGATTCATTCACATTGCACTTGTGAAGTTCAGAAGTGCAAGACAAGGAACAAGGGATCTTCAAGTCACTGTGTGTACTATAGCACCCATGGAGCAAGCACACAGACAGGGAAGGGGTGTACACTGACTGGGAAAAGGATCCAGGAAAAGTGTTTGGTTACCTGAGATGGTACAGAATAAAAAAATCTCCAGACCTTGCCTGGAGCCAATCTGTGCTGCTCTGTCCATGTGGTGGCTGGCTACCTCTCAACAGCAGAAAAGGCAGTTGCCTAAAGAGAAACAAGGAAGACCTAATCCCAAAACAGATGGCTGCTCCTGCCAGCAACTTCCATGGCCTTCATCTTGGTGTAGCTTCCAGGCGAGGCAAGATTCTGCACTTCCTTTGTCTGTTACTTATATGGGATGTGGAGACTGAGTCACAAAACTCTGCTCTGGCTGGGTGGGACACACACCTTTAATCCCAGCACTCAGGTGGCAGATGCAGGCGAATCCCTGAGTTTGAGGCTAACCTTGTCTACAGAGTGAGCTCCACGACAGCTAGGACTACGCAGAGAAAACCTGTCTCGAAAAACAAGACAAAACAATACTGCTGTGTTAGCACCAGCCTTTCTGCACTCTTTAAGGTTTTGGATTGGGATCAGAGTGTGAGGCTTTCCCTTCTTGAAGCATGCTCATTGGTGGTGATATGTAAATATAAACAACATATTTTATCTTTTAAAAGTATTTTCTACCTAGAAAGCCAAGTCACTATAGGAAAATTACAAAATTTTAAATGAGACAAAACTAACTGGATGCTCTGAGCTTATTATTCAGTTACAGAAAGCATTGATGATAACAGTTGGACCCCTCTCAGTTTGTAAGAATCCATCCTGCTAAGCCCATACACATCACCAGGCATTAGCCAGTTTTTCCAGTTTGATAGGGGTTTTTGTTTGTCTAATTTATTTTTGCATGTATATGCACATAAGTCGGGGGAGCATGTTCTGGCCCATGTGTGGGGGTCAGAGGACAACTTACAGGGGACAATTCCTCCACCTTGTGGACTCTGAGAATTGTGTTTTAGTTGCCAGGCTTGGCGGCAAATGCCCTTGTCCACTGAGCCACCTCACTGATTCTCATAGTTTTGTTTTTGGTTTTTAAATAAAACTTTTGTGCTGTGAAATAGAACACTTTGGGAAAGTACCAAGTAAATAGCCAGGTGGTCCTGATTTAGGGGAACAGAAGTGTAGCCAGTACCCAGAAGGCCTGTGGGTCATCAACAGCCTTTGTCTTCAATGGTCTGCCTTGAACTTGGTGTGTTTGTCTTTTTTATTATCTACAGTGTTTTCTACAATTGCATTGTGTTTGGTAGCAGAGGCATGCTCAGCTCCAATGCTGTTGCCAGAGCAGCTGAACTGTTTCTGTCAGACACAAGCACTGTGCAAAACCCTTGGCATGAGGTAGAAGGAGCTTTAGAAAAAGCCAGTGTGAGCAAGAGCCAGAGAAAATAGGGCATCCTTGTGGCATGGGCTGCCCCAATAAGGGCTGCAATTAGGTGTCTTGGTAGTTGTATAATTCTGTGAGAGATTTTAATATTATGTTAGTTGAGGTGAGATAACCTATCTTCAATGTGGATGATGCAGTTCTCTGGGCTTTGGTTCCTGAGCTGAGAAAGAGTGGAGAATTAGCTGACTACGTGTAACCCTGCATTTCTTTCTGCCTTTGACTACAGATGTGACCAGATGCTTCTGGTTCCTGCTGCCTTGACTTCCCACAATGGTGGGCTGTAACTTGGAATCCTTAATGAAGTAAATTTTTCTTGCCCTAGGCAGTTTTGGACTTGATATTTTATCTCCCCAAAGGAAATAAAGCTAAGACAGTAGCAGGCATGTACACCATTCTGGTGGCTCCCAAGTTACATCTCAAAAGTCGCTATTGTAGGATGGTTCTAGTGATGTCTTGCATGGGAATATAATCTGATAAACAAATTCCAGGAAATTAGGTTTTCACACAGAGGCTGGGACGTGTTCTGTTACTATAAATGGGGCTGCTGGTGGGATTCCTCAAATATGGTAAAATAGTAACAGAGAAGGGAGAAGAGCTTTGATAATTAGACCTTAACTGTGATTCACTGCAACTTTAATCTTTTTGACACATTTCTATTTTTTAAAAGAAATTTCTCTATGTTAATAACTTCACAACAATTGTTAATTTTTAAAACATGTATTTATTTTTTTCTGTGTATGAATATTTTGCCTGCATGTATGTATGTGTACCATGTATATGCTAATACCCTTAGAAATCAGGAAAGGACTTTGGATCCCTTGTAACTGGAGTTGCACAGTGGTGAGCTGCCCACAGGGATTCTGAGAACTGAATCCCCTCAGGTCTTCTGCAAAAGCAACAAGTGCTCTTAACCACTGAGCCACCTCTCCAGCCCCATGTTTGAGATTCTTGGTTTTCAGCCTCGGGGAGGATTGGCTGTTGGTGTTCTTATTGTTGTTCCCATGTAATCCCATCTGTTTGCATAGGAATCCAGCTCCCCCAACCACCAGGGAGCTGGATTCTGATGCAAACAGATGAGAATTCAGTTTATTCTTTTGGAAAGGTTTGAATACAGACAGGTTCGAACCCAGGTTGAAACCCTATGTTCTGACTCAGATGGGGATTTTGGCTCAGAGCTCAGGGGTAAGAGGGTTTTTAAAGAAAAAAAAATACATTAGTGGGGTGTTACACATCTTAGCATTTCGGGATTGGGTAAAGGGATATGGGGTAGAGTAATTCTTGGAATGGCTAAACTTTTGGAGCGAACTTAAGTTTTGAATCTATTGGCTGTCAAGCTGTTTCTGAGATTTTTTCCTAGATTCTTCTTAGACCTGGGCCCTGCCCTCAGGCACTAAATGGTCTTTCCTGAGATAAAGTTTTATAATGGTAAATCTATGCCTTCACATTAGGATCCCACCAAAAAATTGGGTTCATCAGCCTATTCTATCTCACACCTAAAGTAAGCTTTATATTTGGACCCAGGTACAGCAAGCCTTGCCAACAGCCTCTCAGCTCTTCAGCCAGCTCCTTCAGAATTGATCCTGTCCTCAGAGAGAAATTGGTTCAACTATTGGAATGACTTGGCTGGGCCTCCAGCCCTTCTTAGATCTTCTCTAGTAATTTACCAAGGTTCTGTGACATGGGCTGGTGGGATAGCACCTTGGGTAAAGCGCTTGCTGAGCAAGTTTGAGGACCCCCAAAGTCAAACATCTAGTGCTCATCTGTTGTCCAGTGCCCCAGTGCAAGATGGGAGATGAAACAGGAGAATCCCAGAAAGCTTAACAGCCAGTGGGCCTGATAGATGGTGGCCAACAGTAAGAGCCTTGTCTCAAATAAGGCGGAAGGCAGGGACTCTCACCCAAGGCTGTCCTCTGACCTCCACTTACAAACCACAGCACATCCCGACACAATACCCTCATCATGTACACACAAAAGATAAAGAATAACCATTAAACAGAGATGCTCTTACCTCATTAACAATAGATAATGAAGCCTTTAAGAGACATCTTAAGGGCTGGAGAGATGGCTTAGAGGTTAAGAGCACTGACTGTTCTTCTGGAGGTCCTGAGTTCAGTTCCCAGCAACCACATGGTGGCTCATAACCATCTATGATGACATCTGGTACCTTCTTCTGTACACTGTATACATAATAAATAAATAATTTTTTTTAAAAAAAGAGACATCTTAAAATTTGTCCTCAGCTTGGGAGCTATGTTCAGTAACTAAGTTCCCCACGATCAGGAATGCCATCCTGCTAGGGTTCTCAACAGAAGAACTCTGGTCTCTTTGAGCTCAGGATTTACCCTTTCACAGTTAATCAAAGCACCATGTCATAGGCTTGTGTCTGGGGGGGCATGCAGGAGCAATAGAAAGAGGACACATGCCAGCAGGAGAGTACCAAGTTCTGGGGGGACTTTGGATTGTAGCCGACCTTCAGTCGGCTCTATCTTTACGTCAGAGATTTGCTCAGATTTAAAAAAAAAAAAAATTCTTTTCTTTCTACATTAGCACAAAGAAATGCTGTTAATTCTGTGGAGATTTCAAAAGAAATTATGTCTACATTTCTCTGTAAGTTAGCAAAATGTATTTAAATATTCTAAACCAGAGATAAACATCAAGTTATTTTAGGTTTAGATTCACAAACTTAGACAATTTGGAGAAATAACCAACAATATTTTTGTGTGCTAAAATCGGCTCTCTGGGCTCTCCTCCATTACCTGACTCATTCATTAAAAACTTGTCACTGATCTTTGATTTCCTGCATAGTAACTCCAAATATTGGGAGCATGCACTTCTTCACCTCAGAAACTTATAATCTAGTTAAAACCAGAAAGGTGAAAGCCATCTAAAGTGATGAATATGCATAATGCTCTGTAATTACATGTACATATATTATAAGGTCCAAATCACCTGCTATCAAGGAAGAAAATTTATGAATCATTCTGCCTTGCTGATTGTTTATTTACCATAAGCCCTCAAGTCAGTTCAGAGGAATTATCTACATTTGACTTCGTCTGAGAGATTCAGAAGTACCTGTATAATCTAAGCTGTTCCACTTATTAATAACCAGTGGGCCCTGTGATAGGAGCAGCATAAAATAAGACATGAGAACCAGTACAGAAGCCAGCTGGTTGGGACGGTTAGATGAGGACGTTGGTGATAATGTTATTTGACCTCCAACCCTATGTTTACTTTTTTAATAAAACAAGGCTAACAGTACCTGTTCTATAACATGGTTGTGTGGAGCAAGTGGGTCCATATAGTAATGCACTTAGTGTGAGGTCTGGCACATTGTAAAGCTCCATGTAAATTCTTCTTTTTTCAAAGGCACAGTCAGAGTTAAACATTTACTGGAGGAAGTGAAATGCTGTATAAATGGGAAAATGCTGGTGAATTATTACCAACAATATACACATAAACAGGGGGAGGGGAAGTCGTTTTACTCTCAGCCAAGAGATATTTACAATAAATGCTCTTTCTGGCTTGATTTAAATGTGAAGGAAAGAAGCAATTTGTCCTTCCAAGTGGCCATTTGGTTTTTTTCATAATTGAACCTGAAAAGGTCAGCTAGTACCATTTCTCATTGAGGGCAATGCTACTGGAAGAATGTTACTTCCTCAACTTGCAGGGACTTGAACCCTTGTATTCAAATTATATCCATGGCATTTGAAGGAGAGCTAACTGCTTTTTTCTAACTCAATCCTCTCCTCACCTCCCTGTCCCAAACTAGGGCTTTGAGATTTTTTAATTTATTTTAAAAAAATGCATTAATTTTCATTTATGTGAATGTATGTGTGCCTTTGTGAGTTTAAATGTCCTATGTGTATTCAAGTTGTGGGCTGGGGAAGGCCAAAAGCTTGCCTGCAGCTGGAGTTCTATGAGGCTGGGAAGCACATGGTGTTGGTACTAGGAACCAAAGCCAGGTTTTTGGCTGAATGGAGATTGCTCTTAGCTGCTCAGTTAGCTGCTCCTACAGTTTTATCATCATCATCATGCATGTGTGAGTGCAGACATATGCATGCATGCACAGCCTCTGTGTGGAAGTCAGAAGTAGGTTCTCTCCTTCCATTGTAGAATCAGGAGATCAAGCTCAGGTCATCAAGTTTGTTCAGGAAGCATTTTTACTCCCTGAGCCATTGCACTGGTTCTGACTAGGTCTTTTCTCTCTGGCTACTTCATAGCTCATTGAGATTATTGACTAAATTTATTAAGTAGCTTGAGCTCATACTTCATAGTCGTGTTGATCAGTGTGCATTCACCTGAGCATTCTGTCATCTTAAAACATAGATTTCTCTAGAATGGACACATGCATGCTCATAAATGTTCACACATAATTAGCACCATTCAGTGCACAAAGCTCCCTTCCCCCACCTGCCCCTTGATGTCGATGTTCCAGAAGATTCTGCCATTGGTCTTCTTTCTTTGCGCTCATATTTTTCCTGGGAACTTGCTCAGGAGATGTCTTTCCCACACATTTGGATCCATGTCTTAGAACTTACATTAGCTTCCAGACCTATCATTTCACACCCCCTCATGCCTCCTGAGTCTGGATGGTCAAAATAGCCAAGTCTGTTAATGTTTTTCCTCCTTCTGAGTGCTCTGATTGTTCCTTATTTACTCAGCCATTCAAACCCCAAATGGTTGGCTTGACTTCCTCATACCTCTATCCCACTAATGACTTAGTTCAGAGCTCTGACATTTCTCACCTGGGGTCTTTTAAGACTCACTCTTCTAGCTTTACCATTTCAATGAAGTGCAGCTAATGTGGACATGTCAATGGTGCCAGTATCTTACATGACAGGGTGTCTGCATACTGATCTCCTCAAATGTCAACAGAGACCTACTGAACTGACTTGGGATGGAGCTTTTTAAATACATGGGTCATCCTGAGGCAGGTAGCCTGAGGGCTGTATTCTAAGAAGTCATCCATAGGATAATTCAGTCTTCTCAGGCAGTTTAGATGATTATTTTCCTGACTTTATCTACCTCTGTAATTTTGTCAGTGCATAACATCTCCTTAAGTCTACCATTCAAAATCAATGACTAGAGTAGCATTAAACTAATGACTGAGGAATGTATGCAGTTAGATTCATTCTTTTTTTTACTTTGATGAAATGGTTGGATGAACACTACTCCCCAAGCCACAACAGACAATGGTATGAAAAGTAACATTTATGAATAGCTCAGATGATGCCAAGTGCTTTTGAGTTTGTGGTTTATATATATGCTGAAATGCTGTGTGGATTAGCAAAAAACAATGGGACAGAAACAAGGACCTTCACCTGTGTGGAACAGGACATGTATACAAAGCCTACATGGCCATGGCCCCAAGGGCTAGAGATGTAAGAATAGATAAAGCTGGCCAATTCTAGGAGGGAGAGGCCTCTCTGAGGAGAACTTACTACACCGAGTACAAAACCTAAGAGAAGTGCCATCCAAGCCACACAACTCCTTTCTAGCAACATGTGGCTGATCTTCTGCTCTGGAGAACATCATGACAGTGTTGGGAGATGGATGCTGCTCACTGGATAAGCAATGCCATTTGACCCATCCTAAAAAGAGCTCTTTACTCCATGCCATCCAGACTCCTTGCAATACATGGAAGACGACACATTTGAACAAAAATTATTCTTAATAATAAAGAATAAAAAATTATTCTTAGCAAAATGCATACTGTTGACTGGGGAATAAGACCAAGAAATATGAGTTAAAACTTTCAAAGAATGCAAATTAATTTTCGATTTGTATTTTGTATATGTAAATTTGTGTGCACATGTGGTACATGTGTGCGTGTAGGTGCCATACTGCAGATGGGAGTCAAGGGATACCATAGAATCAATGCTCCCCTTCTCCCTTTGCATGAGTTCTGGGGGTTGAATGAAGGTGATCAGGATTGGGTAGAAAGAGTCTTTACCTGCTGAACTACCTTCCTAGCACAAAATTAATTTTTAATAACCCAAATGAAATACTCAGAATAGGGAATCCCAGGTATTTTAATAAAAGTGCTGAGATTTCTATACAGTGAACATCCATCACATTAAGTCTTCATTTTTAACAACGGAAGCTGGTTTTCTCTCAATTCTGGAGCCAAATAGTTCAAGGACATTTGCTGGTAAGTTCAGTGTGTGATGGGAGCCCAGTCTCTGCTTCCAACATGGCTCATTGAGCCCCATGGGGGAGGAACAATCCATCCATCACCTCCATGTGACCTAATCACAAGATCTAAAGAGCATCTCCTGATGCTAGCACATTGGAAAGTCTGAGTCCTGGAGGGAACACAGTCAAACTAAAGCATCATTCAAGGCTATTCTACTGAAGACTACATCAGAGATGGGTCCAAAAGTGTTTAGCTCTGCCTCATCATGGCTCAAAAGAGATGCTTGCCATCTCTCCTAAAACATCAGTTCAGTGTTTTAGATAAGGCTCAGGCCACTGTATCATCTAAGTGAACTCCCTTCCAGGAAGCTGTGGGGTTCTTTGCCATGACAAAGCAGAGGTGACCACTGTCTCTCTTGTTAGGATTCTAGATGTTTGGGGTAGCCACCCAAGGCACTGTAAGCAGTGGTGCACAGACGGGCCCAGAACAATGGACAAATCTTGCATAGAGGGTAACCTTTCGTTAGATGGGGCCTTGGCTAGAACCTGCTTCAAAACGCATATTTGAGGGTTTTTTTTTATGAAGTCAGACAGGACCCCTCCTACATGCATTTTTTTAAAGAAGAGAATAATGGGTGTTTCTATCTGAAAACTGACTAGTATGGTAGAGTGTGAGTCAGAAACACTACCCAGTGCAGCCAACAGTAAGCAAAAGTAGCCCAGATCTTCAAAGGTAAGCCTGTCTTTCCATTGCCTGGAAGCATCATGTTTCTAGAAAGTTTACCCAAGTTTTCTGGGCCATAGTCCCTTTTGGAGGTGTAGCATGAGCTACTTAGAGCTGGAAAATAAGTCTCCTGCATTGAGTTGGCAGACCATGGAAGCCCACTCTGTCGTCACCCCTTAGCTTAGTCATTACATGACTACATGTTCTACAAAAATGCAAGACTTTGAAGAATTGTATTTTCAGTCCTTGGCATAGGGAGATGGAGGCATAGTATTACCCTGCTTTCTGCCCTGTAGATGGCCATTGTGGTGGTTTGAATAAAAATGGTCTCTATAGGCTCATAGCGAGTGGCATTGTTAGGAGGTGTGACTTTATTGGAGTAGGTGTGGCCTTATTGGAGTAGGTGTGGCCTTGTTGGAGTAGGTGTGGCCTTATTGGAGTAGGTGTGGCCTTATTGGAATAGGTGTGGCCTTATTGGAGTAGGTGTGGCCTTATTGGAGTAGGTGTGGCCTTATTAGAGTAGGTGTGGCCTTATTGGAGTAGGTGTGGCCTTATTGGAGTAGGTGTGGCCTTGTTGGAGTAGGTGTGGCCTTATTGGAGTAGGTGTGGCCTTGTTGGAGAAAGCTTGTCACTGCAAGGTGGGTTTGGGGCTTCAGATGTTCAAGCCAGGCCCAGTGTCACTCTCTCTTCCTGCTGCCTGCCCATCCAGATGTGGAACTCTCAGCTCCTCTCCAGCACCATGGCTGCCTGCATGCTGCCCTGCTTCCTACCATGATGACAATGGACTAAACCTCTGAACTGTAAGGCAGCCTCAATTAAATGTTTTCCTTTGTAAGAGTTATTATGGTCCTCATAGCACTAATAGAAACACAGAAAAAAAAACCTTTTTTTTTTTTTACATTGACAAACGTGTTTGTGAGTGTGTGTGTCTGTGTGTGTCTCTGTGTGTGTGTATATGAGTGTGTGTGTGTGTGTATGCACACCTACCCCAGCACTCATGTGAAGATCAGAGGGCAAGCTTTCAGAAGTCAGTTTTCTGCTGTCACCTAGGTATTCAACTCCAGTCCTCAGTATTGGCAGCAAGTGCCCTGCCCACTGACACACGATGCTGGCCCGGGACAGTTCTGCAGAGTGTGCGGAGCCTCTGGGAGTCTTACCAGCCTTGCTGGGGGTCTTTTCCAGAATCAGTGGGGAAAAGCGGTCCCCTGCAGACCTGTGCATGGCCTTGGGCCTCAACCTGCACTGACCCCTTCCTCCGCCTGCTTTTACACTAGCTTACTCATTGTTAGAGTGATAAAGGACTTACGGATGGAGGAGAGACTGCAAAGAATGCCAGGTGAACAGTATTTAGCAGAGTTACAGGCACATGCTAGTGTCCACCAAAAGGAATGGATGGTCAAACGTCTGGGGTGAGGGCTGAAATTGATGTCTCCCTGTCCTTTGTGGTCTGAGCTGTGATCCTGTTAAGTCAGGCCTCCTCCCTGTAATGTCCACCCACCCCTGTGGCTTCTGTCTACTTCCTGGGGGACACAGGAACTCCTAAGGGTTCTTTCCTGTCAGTGCCTCTGTGTAGAGTGGCTTCCTCATGCTGCTCTGGGTGATCTGGGTGCTTTGGGGGAACCTCTGGAAGTGTGGCACGCTGAATCTCATTAGTCATCCAGAATGCAGCTCTGTGGCACTGGTGAACTATCACTTTTCCTGTTTGGGAAAGGATTGAGAGTTCTGGAACCAAGTCCTTTCCCAGAGTGAAGAGGCACAGAAATGACCAAGCAGTCCCTATGGTGAATATTGTCTATAGGAGCCTGGAATACAGAGAGCAAGCGTGGGAGATCTAGACTGAGAGCGGTGACACCCAGGAGAGCCGAGAGGAAGGTGGATGGCAGCACCATGATTCAGAACAAGGAAACCTCTGAGGCAGAAATGGGGAAGATGGGGTGCTGAAGACAGCCTCCCGTCATCCTTGGCTCTGTCCGGCCCATTGTAGATGTCTTCTTATTTGCAACTTACTGTTAGCTGTTGTCCCTGGCAGTGTTTGTCAGCATCCACCAAGTTCCCAGAAGAGGGACCGACAACCCCCCATTACCACATTACCTCCTCCCCAAGCAGAAGCAGAGTGCTAGGCTGGACTCTCATTTCAGGTGGATATTGGAAATTGGGGTGTGGGGTGACTGCTGGTAACTCTAGAGGGTGTGTGCATCCCTTTGAAGGGAAAGCCCAGAGACCACCTCATCTTTCTTCTGCTTTCCTCTCTCTCTCTCTCTCTGTCTCTCTCTCTCTCTCTCTCTGTTCTCTCTCTCTCTCTGTTCTCTCTCTCTCTCTCTCTGTGTATATGTGTGTGTGTGTGTGTGTGTGTGTGTGTGTGTGTGTGTGTATGTGGTGTGTGTAGGTTGGATATCATGCTTTGTTGCTATTTCTCAGGTGCTGTCCACCTTTATTTGAGACAAGAGCCCACAAATGTGTCTGGAACTCACTGATTTGTCCTGACTGGCTGATCACAGAGCTCCAGAACCCCACCTACAACCCCCTGCCAACCCCACGTGCCTCCTCCTAAGTGCAAGGGAACAACCTGAGCCTGATATCTCCCCTTGTGGATTCTAAGCTGAAATTCAGATCCTTGTGCTCCCACAGCAAGCACTTCACCGAGCGCTCCTGCCAGCTCCTGGGTTTGCTCCTAAACCTAAGTGTTGGCCCTAACAACAAAGACAAGCGCTCCTCCCTCTTTCTCCCTTTCCCATGACAGCCTCCTGCAGCCCAGGCCTTAGATGTGCTCAGGCTCCAAGAATGGAGTTTGTAGCAGAGAGACTGGGGAAAGGCAGCGTTCCTGTGATGCTCCAGGTGGGTTGCCTTCCGCCAGGCCAGAGAACACAACTTGGATCCTGTTGGCAATCAAGACTAGAAGGAGTGGGTGTGCCTGGTGCCAGCTACCCAGAAGGAATTCTCAAATCAAGGCTGACAGCATTCTGAACCTGGACTCCCAAGCTCCCCATGATCTGAAGGTATTTGTTTCAAGTTCCAGTGACTGGATACAGCAGGAATCAATAGTCCTGATAAATGGCTTAGAGGGAATGGCTGATTCTCCTCCTCAGATTTCTGGGTGTCTGGAAAGACAGAAGGACCTTAGCTAGAGAGATAGCCAGGGTGACAGAAGAGAAAAGGAGTGCCAGGAGGAGCTAAGGGAACAGCTGTGGAGGCCTGGGGACAGCGGCAGTGGAAGGGGACATGTGTGAACCATGGATTCACTTGGGGCAGGCAGTTGCCACCTGCTCTGCTTTTGTTCAGATGGCCTTCCAGGCAGCAATCCCTGACTCCTGGAAGTCATTTCCTGAAGTCAATAATGAAGATAACTCACTTGGAACCTTGGTGGCTTTAAGGGAGGGAGGAGAGTAAAACACAACATGGGCCTTGTCCATTCCGGAACCAGACACCAGACCAGGCCAGGAGGCAGCAGGAAACCAGCAGCCTGCTTTTTCACAAGGCACCTACTCCTCTTCTGGGCACTCACACGGCAGAAAGAAACGCTGGGGTCCAGGACCACTGCAATGATGAAGCACTTTATTTCTGCCTTCCTTGGTGCTGAGGTCTGGGGCCACTGGAGTAATGGAGTGCCATCTCTACTGTCCTTGGTGCTGATAACCTTGAGAGGCTGCTGCTCTTCCTGTCCCAGTTTGGTTTCCATGGGAACTAGATGGCAACGTGTTCTCTTTGCTGAGGTGAAATGCCCCAGGATGTCTTGAATACTGCCACCAGAGAGCCCATCTAAAAGACTGTCCTGCAGGGCATTTCCTCAGAGCCTTTCCACTTCCTTTCAAGTTGCAGGAGTCCAGATTTTCTGTCTTCACTTCGATTTATCTCGCGAGAGGGGCATGTGCTATGGGATTTCTCTCTGTGTTCCTTGAATTGCCACTATTCACCTGCTGCCTTGTTCCCGGTGTGTGATAGTTGCTCATCGAGTGAATCCATGGGTGGGAACTGGGCTCTGATAAAGCATGAGAAATTGATGCTCTCTCAGAACATCCAGTTAGTAGCACAGAGCTGTTTGTGTTCTGGCCTCTCACTGCCTGACAAAGTGACATCATGGCTCAGCCCTAAACTGCTGTAGATGTGTTTTATTTTAATTTCTCAAAAAATGCAAATGACACATTTGAGAGTGGACACAGCCAAGCTGGCTAAAAGCTACTGAACTTTCTAGAATGGGCTGTGGAAATATTGAGAAGGATACTGAACAATGGTCAGACTTGAAATAAGTAGTTCCTATATTGCTCCTTAGATCATGGAGAAACTCCAGGCTAGCCCTGTTCCTAGAAAGTTTGAGCACCCATGTGGGTATGAGGCCTGTATAAATCCCAAGTCCCCATTCATAAAGTAGGATGGCAATAGATTGTGTCTCAAGGCTGTGCTGTGTGCACTGAGTGTGCACAGGAAAAGCTGGGGCTGGCAGCACCCGGGCAAAGCAAGGCCCATCTGGTCTAGTGTTGCCATTCTCAGATTTTATTCATGTTGGGGCATATTTTTACATCTGTGAAACTTCTATCTTGTTTATACACAGAATAATGCTGTGGCCCTAGACTGTGTTATAGAGCCACAGGAATTCATTATGTTGTTATTGCTATCCCCAAAGGCTAGAACAATGTCTGCAGAATAAGTGACTCTGCCTGTTACAAGGAGAAATCCTTCCTGTTCTCTCTGGGCCCATGACTCTTCAGACTCCGTGCCATCCTGGTCATCAGTGGGTACTTGGCTATCATCAGAGTGAAAGGCCAATCCAGCAAAAGACCCTGATGTCAGATGGGCTGTGATCTCATTTCTTTGAGTGTTGGGCTAGGTAGGTGATTAGATTTCCTCATTCTGTATTCTCCCAGCCATGCAAATTTTGCCTATTTGTCAAGATTCCCCAGAAAAACAGAACCAGTAAAATGTTCATATATAGAAATGACAGAGCTAGCTCAGTAGCTTCTAGAAGCTAGCAAGTCCAAACTGTTAGAAGTAGGCTGGTGACCCAGCAAGGAGGTGGTGACATAGTTCCAGTCAAAGACAGTCTGCTGGAGAATTCTTCTGGCTCAGGAGAAGTCAGAGCTCTGTTCTCTGTAGGTCTTCCCTGGACTAGATGAGACTCACTTGTCTGCAAGAAGACAATGCTTTTTACCCACACTTTCTAATTTAAACACCCACCTCAACTGACAAATACCTTAACAGATGCCAGGTTCTTTGTATGCCTAAATCCTGACCCCAGAGCCCAGCTTTCCATTACCAAAAAGCCCAGGATCATTCCTGATCATATATCTCAGCTCCTTGTCCCAGACAAGCTGACAGGCATCACAACATCTTAGGGAACATTCCCAAAGGAAAGAAGATGTCCAGACCAGCCTTGCCTGGAGAAACTACTCCTGGCATTTGCTACATGACACTGGTGTCTTCCGCTATCCCCCACAGCTGCTCTGCACCATAAGTAGCAAGAGGAAAAACAACAGAGGTCAGAGTTCACATGACTTATCAGTAGAGAGCCCTCGGAAAGCCGTCAATCTGGGTTTATCTGTTTTAACTCCTGCCTTTGAAGGATAATAATTACTGCTGCTGCTATTGTTTTATCAACATATGTCTAGCACTTATCTTTACTGGCATTGTCCTACATACCTTAGAAACTCAGCTCCCCTGCCCCGTGCCAAAGCTGAGGCAGATGTGCTAAGTTATTGAAGGTGTAAAGATCCTGTAATGAACCTTGCCTGGGCATAGACCCCCGGGAGGGCTCCAAACCCCTGTGCTCTTTCTTTCCCATCCTCCAACCTTCTTCCCTGATATTTGTACTGAGCAGGTGGTGAACACTTGCCCTGGGTGGACATGCCTGCTCTGCTGTGTGATTCACACTTTGTCTGTTCTCTCTGCCTCCTAATGGCTTCTGAGATTACTGCCCATCTTTGTTGACACAGGTCGGATGAGCAGAGTAGGACAGGGAACAAGGATACTGGCAACAGCCCAAGCTTCCCCTGGTCTGAATCCTGCACCCTTGCTTTGTGCCATGGTTTCTTAGTTGCCCAAGGTTCATCACTCTGTCCCAAGGGTAAGAACTGTGGGTCTCATTAGCCAGCTGTCTGTCTGTCTCTGAGCATGTGCCAGGACTAAGTGCTGGTAGACTTGCAAAGAAGGAAGTGCCACTCTGATAACCAGGGCAGTTGTTAACAGATGAAGCTTTCAGTAGATGGACCAGGCTGTCATTTGGTAACAGTGTGCTGTGGCTGGAACATACCTCGCTGTTGTGTGTAGTCATCAGTGTGTTTGAAAACCATTTTGATTTATCATTTTCTTTATCCTGTTATAAAAACTTCATGAAGCTGATGCTACATTAGGACATGGAATTTGGCATCACCCAAATCTGTCTTCCTGAGCTGCGAGTACTTATATTTTGCCCCAGGAAAACTCTCCAAGATAAATTTGTATTTTTTGCATTAATGAGGTATCACCATAGGCTCCAAAGAATGGGACCAAGCAACGATGGACCAAGACTTCCCAAACTGGGAGCTATCATAAGCTGCTTTTCTTCACACGTTGATTAACTGTGGGTATTTGTATGCTAACAGAAGGCTCACAAGCACACCAGCTCTTCAGGCACAAGTGCAGAGGGTCCATCCTCCCGTCTCACTTTTTTCTTGCTGGCCAGCTGTACCTCTTAACTCTGCCCTGGAGCTCTTCGTTTCCTTCTGCATTTAATGGTTGCTTCTCTTCCCCTGGCCCACGCTATGAGCATCCCCTTCCTGGGCTGACACCTCTGCCCTCTAATTGACTACTCAGTAGCTACACTGTCCTCCCTTATGCCATTCTCCACACTGTGAATAAGTAGCCTGATTCAGGGCTGCAAGTCTTAGTTAAAAGCTGACAGGAGCCCTCTTTCTGCAGACCTGCTTCAGTTGCAGAATCTCCAGCATTGCCTGGTAGCCTGAAATGGCTCTCGGGATCAGACCTATCCTGTGTGGCCTTTCTTCTCTTCCTGGTTCATGGCCAAGCCTGTCATCCTAGGAGTGCTTTCTCCTCCCTGACCTTGACACAAGCTGCCACCTATATCTGCATTTTTTTTCTTCCATACCCCTTTCTCAATTCATCCCTGCTTCTCTTCAGACCTCACATCCCACGTCTGCTCAGAGAATACTGAGCCAGGGTTAGCCTCAGCCTGTCATATATTCCTTTCTGTCAGAGGGGACCTCAAAATGCTAACTCAATGCTAATTGCAGAATGACTTTTTGGGTGTTGTCCCAGCCCAGAAATAAGAATGTCACCCCTTGTGCTGTCACTAATGTATCCAAGGCTCATGCACTCTCTGGGATTTGTTGCTGTCAGCATCACCCCCAGACCCATAAATCTGATCCTTGCAGTCTCTCACATGATAATGCAGGCTGAATGACCCTCTTTGGCCAGTCTTTCCCTCTTTGCTGAAGGGGGCTGTAGATGGTACAAACAAAGAAGTTAGTGTCAATCATGAGGGCTTGGGGGAAGCTCACACTTAGTTTTGAAAATCCATAAGACATTTACATTACAGTCTATAATATCACCTTCTAAAAAGTAAAGATTATATATATCATCACAAAACTCTAACAGGAAAATCATTGCTTGTCACATTGCCTTGCTGCCAGAGCCTGGCACTGGCCATGTACCATGAGGGCTTAAATACTGAGAGTAGCACAGCCGTGGTACCACTCATGGCAGATGCTGTAGATGGCCTAGGTCAGGCCCTTCTGCAACTGTGCAAAAGACAGGCATCTCCTTTCCTGGCTGGTCTTTTGTGGGTTTGTATCTGTTTTGTTTTGTTTCCAGATTGTTTTAGACAGAGTCTTGGTATGTAGTCCAGGCTCTCTTTACAGCCATAGTCTTTCTGCCTCAGGCTCCTGAGTGTTGGGACAAAAGATATGACCATCATTCCAGTAAATTCTCATACTGCTAACAAGTTCTACCTTGAGCCCCTGCCTCTGTTTGCTTGTCAGCTGAAGGGCTTCCTTTTCTGACTGAATCACCTTTAAAAATCACTGGGAATTTATGGTAGAGGAGCTGGCTCCAACAGTGAAGAGCTTGCTATGTAAACATGAGGACTGGACTTCAGATCTCCAGCCACCATATGATGAAGACAGCCACCAGCAGGACAGAACATGAGTCTCTAATTCTAGTGCTAGAAAGGTAGAAGCAGGAGGATCCCTAGAGCTGGCTGAGACTCACAGAATCACTGAACTCTGAGTTGACTAGGAGACACTGTCTTTAAAAAAGAGGGGAGGGTGAATAATAGAAGAAAGCCTCAATATCAATCTTTGGCCACAACATATGTATACACATGCATACACACACACACACAAACACACACACACACACACACACACACTAATAAAAATCTAAAGACCTCAGGGCAACTGTCAACCAGTATGGGAAACTAATTGGTGACGAAGACCTTCATTGCCTTTGGTTGGCTAAGTTGAACCCTATTCTAAATGGATGCTCAGGAGGATCCCCAGTGTATCTGATCTCAGTGGTCCACAATGGCTTGAAATGGAGTACAAATGAAGAGGGTCCCAGCGATCAGGCAAAATTCTAGCACATGGAAGGCATGGAGGCATGGCAATGGTTGTGGAGTTGCCAGTGTGTTCTCGGCAGTGGACAGCCACACACTTGCCTACCAACTATAACATGTCTTAGCTAATGCTTCTATTGCTGTGATGAAACACTGTGACCAAAATCAACTTTGGGGAAGAAAGGGTTTATTTAATCTCACAGTTCATAACTCAGGGAAGTCGGGACAGAATCTCAAGTTAAGACCCTAGAGGCAATAACTGATGGAGAGGTCATGGAGAAATGTGTTCACTGGCTTGCTTCTAGCACCCAGGACCACCAATCTAGGGAGGGCACCACCTACAGTGAGCTGGGCCCTTCTGCATCAAGCATCAATCAAAAAAATGTACCTCCGGCTTGCTGACAGGCCAATCTGGTAAGGCATTTTCTCATTTGAGGTTTTCTTTTCCCAAATGATTGTAGTTTATGTCAAGTTGACATGAAACCATCCAGCACAGGATGTGACTTGAAGCCAGTAAGTTTCTGCAGTATTTAGAGGTCCTTCTCCTGCTGGGCTGAAATGAGGTCAAGATTAGCTTGATCTCTGCTGTCTGAAAGACCAAATGCATGGGCCCATAAGTTCTTCATGGTAAAGTTAACAAGAGACTAGGAGTTAGACAGACTGCCTGGTAGGTAGACACACAGGGAGAAGGCCTAAAATCAGGTCATAAAGACAGCAAACTTCCAAGATGGCCTGCTTCTCAGCATCTTCCTGACTTGAGACAAAAGCCTGGCAGCATAAAACAAAGGCCTTTTAGGCTTTTTGTCTCCCACCAGCAGGCCCCTGATGATGGACTTAGTCAACAAGTTCAAGGCCAAATCAGGACTGTAGGGAGCTGCGTTGTATCACGCCCTAAAGTTGGCACTGGTTTCCGCCTTCCACCTTTCTCGACGGTGAGTGCTCTCGGGAGTAAACAACTCCTTATTGGCTGTAGGTGAGGATGGTGGCTTGCTTCCGGTGCCTGGGGACCTATGGGCGATGTCTACGTGGCTTACCGGGATTGGAAGCCCAGAGGGTATTTAGCCACGAGCGGACTTCCCCCGGGGTCGTTCGTCGTTCATTGTTTGTGAGAGAGTGTGTGAGAGAGTGGTCGTTCGTCATATGTCTGAGAGTGAGAGTGAGTGAGTGAGTGAGAGACAAGAAGATAATTAAAGGCCTGAATAAACTGCAAAGAGAAGGATCCGGTGTTGCGTGCTCCTTGCGGGATGAGGTGGCGCGACACAGGACAAGTCACACACAGTTGCCAGCCAATTAATCATCCTATCTTTGTTAAACTGACTAACCCTAAATTAGGGAGAGACTTAAACAACTAACAAAAGAACCCAAAGCCCAGCCTTCAAGAATGGGATTTCCAGCTTTCTGAGTCCTGCTATGTTTTTCAGAGGGTCAGTTTCTCTGTGTGTTTGCTGCATGTGTGTGTTTCTTCACCCCCAATAAACACCTTTCACTGTTGATCCTATCCATGGGACTCAAAATGTTTCTATTCTGCCTGTGTGTTATGGTTTTTCTGCCTTTTAATTATTTAACTGGCAGAGAAGACAAACCCAATCAAGACCCCTAGACTGTGCCATAAGAATCTTGATAGGAAAAGCTAGTATGTAAAGCATGGAGTGACCCATCAGCCTGATATACCCAAATACACGTGGACATAGTGGGCATGCACCCAGGAGAATGCCTGTGAATGAAGTGGTGAGCCAAGCAAAAGTGGGTGGATGGGGACTTATTCAGGTCACTATTGAAGTCAGCTGTCTGCAAGATGAGGGAGGATGAGGAAGGGCCAGACAGGAAGATCCTCAGATGGTAGGGAGCTCAGAAAACTCCCAGTGAGACACGTGGAGATCTCTAGTCCAAGACAGTTTATAGAGGAGCTCACCATGTCCAGTCACTGGCTGGTGCTGTCTACAAAGCAAGCCGGCTTGGTCTGAAGGGGTCTACACGGGGAACCAGTGCACGAACTTCATTTCTTGGCAATACTGGTGTCACAGAAGGAGTTCTCTCACCTCTAGTTTCCAAGGGTTTCCATACATGGCAATAGGACACACGTGCTTCATCACCAACCTATGGCACCCTGGGGAAGTGATGCTCTGTCACAATGAGCTGCCACTTGCTGCTAACAGAAGTGAAGATATACTTGAAGCCTTGGCTCTACCTGGACAGTGACAACACCCAAGAATCTTGATTTGTTTCTTTGTTTGCTTGGTTGGTTGGTTTGGTTTGGTTTGGTTTTTTTTCTTCCTAACAGGGTTTTAATATATAGTGCTGGCTGTCCTGGAATTCACTCTGTAGGTTAGGCTGGCCTTGAACTCACAGAGATCTGCCTCTTTCTGCCTCCCAAAAGCTGGGATTAAGGGAGAACATTACCACAGCCAGCTAAAAATCCTGACTCTTGATGGTGAGGAGGCCCACATCATTCCTCCAAGGTTGGGATCTTCAAGACCAGGTTGGTCACCTTCATTCAGTGAATCTTCAAATGACTTTTATGTTGTTTGTTGTGGGATATTTGATCAAACTATGACACCTGAGACTGTGTTAATAAAAGCAGCCTTGGATCAATAGGAGGTGTCAGCAACTAGTTGACAGGAATTCTCTGCGGAGAGTACAGAGGAGCCAGAAAGACCACAGGAAGGAGTAGGGAGGGACTTTCTTGGTCTTTGGTTTGGGCTAGCAGGAGAAATGCTCACTTGCTGGGTCGCTGGCAAAAAATGAAGGTCAACTGGCTGCTTCTTGGCCTCTCTGAGCTAGCAGGTTTATACTTCAACATCTGACTCCCAAGTCTTTATAGGTGAATAGAGCCAAACAGTTAGCAGCAACAGACCAGTGCTGGCTGGAAAATCCTGCCAGGCCGTGGCCTGAGTGGTAGGGCCAGGGCTCTGGGGCTGCAGACAGTGGTTAAATTCAGTAGATTCAGGTGCAGCTGCTAGGCCAATGGAAAAAATAACACTGTCATGCATCCAGAATATGGTTACAGCTATGTGAGGAGGCCCAGAAGGCCAGCACTAAAGGGCTCTTGATGGATTATCTAGTTACAGCTTCCTATTTTCAGAGGCAAAGAAGCCGAGTGCTTGAGGAGTAATGGGATCCCACTAGACTGATTTTTCTCATTACCAGATGTTTGCTTTGAAACTGAAGTGTTCCCAGAAAACTTGTGTATTAGAACACTAGATGCTCAGCCAGAGGTGCTGTTTGGAAAGGTGATGAAAATGTTGGGACATAGAACCCAGCTGGCAGTCATAAGCCACTAGGAGTGAGCCTTGAGGACGATGTCTGGCCCCTCTTTCAGCCTGTTTTCTGCTTCATGATCTGCTGAGATGTCCGAAGTGGAAGCTGCTGGCTCCTGACACTCCAGGTAACCACTTACCATGCCCTCTCATTACAGTGGCCATATTCCCTGAAACTGAGTGGAAAGAAACCCCGTCCCCTTATGTTGCTTGTGTAGGGCATTTTGTTGCAATGATGAGGGACACATCAACACTCTGCCACAAAGGAACCTTTGCATCAGCGTGCTTGTATACTAGCTTTTCCTGTCACTTCCTCGTCATAGGGACAACAAAGAACCTATCATAGCTACTCCCATCAAGGCTGAGTAGGTCCCAGATTTAGTGACAACAAAGCATACCTAACTCCATCTGAATTTCAGATACAAAAAGTAACATAGAAAAACATCTTAGTGTAAGTACATTCCAAGTATTACATGGATATACTCACATTATACAATTCCTTATCTGAAACTTGAATCAACTGGGGATCCTGTAATTTTACTTGCCAAATCTGAAGTTAATACCTTCCCCCCAGGGAGGTGCCTAGCCCTCTCCTTGCTGTGCTGGTCTTGAGATGGGCCTTGGAAAAATGTCCCAGTCCCCTCCATAAAATGTTATTCTTTATGAGGATGCTAATCTCAAGGTGAGGACCTCACCCATGATGTTATGAGACACTGCTTCCCAAGGATCTCATCCCCAAATACAATTAACATTAATATTAGCTGTGAACTAGTGTGTGTGTGCCTGTGCATGCACAAGCATGTTGTATATATGTGTGTGAACATCATCTGTTGTACATCAGAAGGCAGAACTAAATGATGAAACATAACTAGAAAGGGAGGAAGAGGCAATGAACTATTATGGGGACGCAAACACCCGTGAGAAGGCCAGGAGAGAGGCTAAAACAGGACCGAGAGCCACCAGCCTCTCATGGTCCCTGCTGTCATTCTGGTGTGGCATGGGGCAGGATGGGGAGGAGAAGGAGCTGCAGGTGTTGGTAGTGTGGATCTAGATAGTCAGTCCCAAACCTCATATTCACATACAGTGTTGCTTACTTTCTTCCTGGACAGAGCTGTGCAGGGCTGCTGGCCTTCTTCACAGCGAGTTCTGCAACGAAGATCTAACACCAGCTGTGCAGTGTGTGTGTCTGCAGGACTAGTGACAGTCTGGGGCTGAGGTCATCATTTTGTTCAATAACCATGGCAAACAATTTTCTGGGGACTAGTCTGCTGCAGATTAATTTATTATAGCCTTCTATTGTGGCTAATGTCCACGTGTCTCCCTTATATCTGAAAAACGTGTTTAGCATGCAAAATAGCCATCTCATTTGTGAGTGAATGGTTCCACTGGCTGCCCATGTGAGAATCCAGAGCCCTTTCTTTTCAAATAAAAATGTTTTCATGGGGGAGGAGTGATGTGCCAGCTCGCATGTGGAGGACAACCTGTGGAAGCTGGTTCTCTCCTCCTGCCATATGGGTACCAGTGATTGAACTCGGGTCCTTAGCTGTGGCAGCAAGTGCCCTTACCCTCCGAGCTGTCTTGCAAGACCCAGAGTCCTCTCTGAAGGCCTCTGTTGGTCCTCTTAACATGAAATTTGAAAACTTGCACTGTTTCTCAAAAACTGAAGGGGGAGACTGGGGGAGGGGGTGCTATTTACCCGTCCATAAGGATTCTTGTCTGTCTGGGGAGTGCAGCAGTAGCAAGAGCAGATAGCTAGGCAGCTAGCTCCGCCTCTGTGTCCTGTACACAGTATAGGTGAAGCGAGCTGGGCTTTAGTTAATGCCTTCTGTACTCCCTAGAGCAAGGACTTGGCGTGGCACTGAACACAGAACTAACCACAATATGGCACATGCTCAGTAACTGATTACAGAGTGAGTGAGAAGATGCTGAAAGTCTGGAGATAATGGCTTAAATAGGAAATGCCATCCTCTTTGTCCTGTTACTAATAAAGGCTTTGTTTGGATCCCAGCTGGTGGCATATTTTGGAGGGTTCTGGATATTTTAGAACGAGGGGCCTAGTTAGAACTGTAGGTTACTTGGGGCTTGTCCTTGGGGCATGTATCTTGTTTTTTTACTGATTTTTTTTTAAACTAATTGCCTCAGGGATGGTAAATGTGACAAACACAGGAACAGTGTGAAGAGAAAGAAGCACCATGGCAGAGCCACAGGGATGCAGAACCAGGAGATGCAGGGCCCATGAAGTAAAGAGGAGGGGACAAGGGAAGAGAGGGTGAGGAGGGCAGAGAGGAAATCATTTACATCATTAGTTGCTGGCCAGTGATGAAAGTGGGGAGTCACGCTGCTCCTTTGTGTCCACTGCTCCTAAGGTAGAGAGTGAAGCCTGTATTTTAGACCATCAAAGCAAACTCTTCTTCCCAAGAGGCCTCATTCATTCTTTGACATTCTAAGAGATAGTTCTCACTGGTCCACAGTAGAAAAAGACACTTCAAAGCCAAATCCAGGGCTGAAGGACAGAAAAGGTTTTTCTCCTTCTGAGGCAGAGTGGACAGGACATGGAGGAAACCCTGCCAGCAAAGCAGTGAGGAGGTACACAAGCCACGCTGAAGGTAGCATGGGTGTCGGTGCCTGTGCATGGGGCCTATTTATACCTCATCAGGGGAACTGGTGAGCAAGGCAGGGATGATTGCAATCATCTCAAAGGTCAGTAAGGAAACAGTAGTTACAGAATTATGAAGTAATGGCTGCTGTGAGTCCCAGAGGAGAGTGTGACTTGACATCTATGTTGTAGGGCTGAGAATGTTGCCATCTGTTGGTGCCTCTGGGAAGCCTGGTTGAATGTTTTCTTATGGAACCTTATGCCCAAATGTCTTAGCTTTCCAAAGCGCAAGGTAGTATCCAGCTCTGAGAACAGGGAGAATGCTTTCATGAGACAAAGCTTACGCTTTAGCAGATGAAATCGGTAAAATGAAACTATTTGGGACATCAGCTATAACCATAGTGCTTCTGAATTGCCTTCCACAATAAGCCCTTCTGGGCATAGTCAATACACATTAGGGGAATGGGTTAGATCTGGGGCCATGATATAGGAATCCAATTTTATACCAACTTATTATTCAAAGTTCTAGGCCTGTGCTTAGTTTCTTAAATTTTCCTCTGAGATCTCATATTGCAAAGGAGCCAGTCAACTTCATTTGATACACCCTCTGCCCACCAGCACTTTCTGAGGATTCCACTGTTTTCTCTCTAGATGAAATGGAAATGCAAATCTGTAGGAAGAATATGGAAATGTACTCTTTTAAGTGAGCAACATGTCAGAGTCACAATAGAAACCAGAGAGGTGACAGAGAGTTTAGAGGGATGCTTCAGAAATGAAAATAGGGCTTTTAAATGGGCAATGGAGATGGAAAAGAATCCGAAAGCTACCATGTGCAAAGAGCTAATTAGGAAAAGTCAGAGCAGCTTGGCTGTGCCTCACAGAAAGAACCAAGGCTGTGTGCAGAAGGGAATAGTCAGTTGCAAGAGTGAAGTCCTGGGGGTAGGGGTGGGTTCTCTCCATGAGCTCATGACCAAGATGTGTCTGAATGAATGGGAGCTTTGAAAGCTGATGGTCTACTTAGGAGAACAGAACTAGCCTAAGTCATGTGCTCAAGATCTTTTGCAATTACAGAGAGCTTGACAACAGCAGTTCTCTTGGTGGAACCCATAGGGTCTTCCCATCTGAACATCTTGGAGAGTTCTAGAAGGTGATATGGAGAATTTCTCTTCTGCTTACCCCACAGCCTCATTTCCTCTCCAGCTGTTGTCATGCCTGCAGGAGCTTTTTTAGGGTGGTGCCTTAGCCACTTAGGGACATCTAGACCTACCTGTATTCTACTTTCTGCCTTGACAATCTCCTTGGAAATTCAATTTCAATCCCACTTATACCCTGATGACTGCCAATCCCAGGACTCTCAATGTAGATCTAGACAGATGTTTACAAATGCCTGCTTCTGAGTGTTTGATCTGAAACTATACATATATGCTCCACTACCTCAAAGTAGATTCTGTTCCAGGGCAGCTAAATTAGTTAATCTGGGAGCCCAGATGCGTGGGTGCATCACTATCGCTCTCCTCAACCCCGTACCTGACAATTCTGCAAATGACTCTTCATACACTTTCTAAAATCCACTTACATCTTGGCACCAATGCCTTCTTAGTTCCCTTCACCATCACTGTTGACCATTTCAATCCATCTCCATGCTTAAGCAGGTTAGTCACAAGAAAACAAGGATCTCTCTGAGGAGTCCATTGCTCTGAAGGCAGAAATCAAAATTTGCTTCTAGTGATGTAGGGTGTCATCTTCCAGCTGCTCTCAGCACTTTTCTTTTAGTCCTCCTGGGTGCTCCAGCCACCACACTCCCTGTGCATTGATCACCTAAGCAAGGGACATCTTTCTCTAGGTTCTTCCCCATCCATTGGCCTTGCTCATCTTTCAGATCTCAGTTCAAATGCTGCTTCTGTGGCTTAGATAAGACCATGGCTACACATACTTCATGTATTCATTGCTATAGGGCTCTGTGTGTGTGTGTGTGTGTGTGTGTGTATACTTGTGTACACTTTCATTCATTGGATGAGCCAGAAGAGGCCTTACCTCTGATGAGCTCATTGGCTTTATCTCTGATTCCTATATAGGGCTATCAGGTTTTTTTGGATCCTGGCTAGGTCTCCCATCCTGGTCACAGAGCCTGGTCCACATGTCTTTACTCTCCCACCTGGGTACAGCAGGAAGATCTCATCAGTGAGTGATAAGTAAATAAAGACTGGACTTACCATTTCTATAGAAATCCTATCCCTTGGCTAAAAGCTTCCAGCAGAGAAACATCTCCTGCTGTCTGTCTTTGACAGCTCATGAAATGTATCAGAGCAGTCAGAAGGTAGCCTTCTGTGGGACTCAGCAGAAGGTCCCAACAGAAAGAAATGGAGCCTTAATCCGTTTTGTTTCCCCAGGTCCTCTCAGAATGCTCAGAACCCAGAGAAGTTCATCAATGTCCACAGGATGTAGCAGTAGATGTTTTGCTCGTCTAGCCTAGATGGACAGCTTGATAATGCATCAGAGACAACCTCATTCCATACACCACATTACCTGCGTGTGTGTGTGTGTGTGTGTGTGTGTGTGTGTGTGTGTGCATGCTCATGTGTTCAGGTGCAAATATCTATGCATGCAAATGCGGAGTCAAGTTTGGCTATCTTCCTCTATTGCTTTTCTAGATTATTTTTTTGAAAACATGGGCTTTCACCAAACTGGAAGCTCACTATCTGACTGAGCTAGCTGGGCAGTGACCCCCTCCAATCCTTATGACTCTGTCTCCCGGGACTGCAGGTGGGCGTCATCATGCCCAGCCTTTTGAGTGGGCACCTGGGCTCTGAATCAGAGCCTCATGCTTACCTGCAATCGCTTTGCCCACTGAGTCATCTCCTCAGTTCACAATGTTTCTGCTTTTGTTCTTCTTGTTCTCTTGAGTAAGTACTTTTATTCAGGTATGATAACGCCCACCTGAGATCCCAGCCCTCTGGAGTCAGAGGCACCACATGCATATATTTCATAGTAAAGTAGAATCACATTGGACCACTCTTTGATAAACTCTTCTGGGGAGACATCCAAGCCCTTCCAGTCAGGCATGGACTGGCTTCCCCTCTCTTGGGATTGCAATGACCTTGGTCTTTCCTTAGCCTTACAGACGGATCTTCCCTGTGTCCTCCACCTCGGGACTATACACTCTACCTCCTTGCCTCTCTGTCCTTCGGCCCCGATGACTTGGCCTGTCCACTTTGTTTGGTGAGCTCATGTGTCCTTGAATCTAGTTTCAGCAACCAGGGCAAACCCATCAGAGTCAGCCAGGCTCAGACTCTGCTTTGTTCCTGGACCTCATTGGTAGCCATCATTCTCTTATTTGTGTGACTTTGGGGTCCTTTGCATTCTGTGCTCTCCAACAGACAACAAATTCCATGGAGAAAATATCTGATTATCTTTATTGGGTTTTGGATGTTTATTTCACCCCCAAACATGTATGTTGAATCTTAGCCACCAAGGTAATAGTATTAGAAAGTAGACTTTAGAAGAGGGTTATGAGGGTGGAGCCCTCACAATGGGATTGTGTATATGTGTATTTATTATTATTCTATATATGATGTGATATATAATTATATCACAATTATGTGGGAGGCTTGTGGGAGAGCAAGCCTGCCCCTTCTGCAGTGTGAGAAAGCATAGGCATTGTTCGTGAGGAATGGTCCTTACTAGATACCAAATCTGCTTGTGTTTATCTTGATTGTATCAGCTTGCAGACTGTTAGCAATACATTCCCATTTATTTCTGCCTTATCCAGTCTGATGCATTGATGTTAGAGCAGCTAGAATAGGCTAAGACACACTTGGTCACTTCTGAATCTGCAATGTCTTCTGCTTCTGAACATAGTGGATATCCAGAAATATGGTATGTATAGGAATGCTGAAGTAATGAAGTAGGAGAATTCAGAGGTCCTTTGGACATTTGTGCATTGAGCCCTCTGCTTTCTTGTTTCTCTCTCTCTCTCTCTCTCTCTCTCTCTCTCTCTCTCTCTCTCTCTCTCTCTCTCTCTCTCTCTCTCTCTCTCTCTCTCCTTGCTGTGAATTAGGCCCACATCCTTACATGATATCTTCCACTGAGATATCCCAGCCTGAACTTCTGTTTTCTGATGCATAGTTATTCAACCTTCACCCCAAGACTGGGGTTGGTATAGCCAGCCAAGGCCTACCAGGCCCAGAGGAGATGATCAGAAAAAATAGCTGCTGTACTGATGCCCAGGTTTTCCTGCTGTGGAGGTTCTGAGAGACATACAGACAGGAGCATCCTTATATACAGAGAGGCGGTTAGGACCCCCAAAAGATAGGTGTGTTAATGGGGAGAATTCTAGCCTGAAGAGGAGGGATGGGGAGGTCTTGCCAGTGTAACTATGACCGCTTTATGGCTCTTCCTACCCTCTAGAGCACAGTCAATTTGATGACTGTGCATCCTTGTTTTCTAGTTCTCTCCATGGACCAGACCCAGAGAGCTGCACTCTGTGAGGACAACAGATGGTGGTGAACTCCTGAATGGCTGCAGCTGCTCACGGCTCCAGGTAACAGTGCAGCTAAGAGAGCTCCAGGAAGTTTCAAATCACACAGGGCTGCCTGCAGCCTTTTCCGTGGATGTGTTTATTTCAGAGGTGACTCAGAATTGACAGCGGTGTTCAGCAAGTACACACAGAGGATCCTAAATGCACAGACACATGTGCCAACTACTTTCTTTCAGTAGCAGCCTCACCCTGGATGACCCTGGCTCCCTGTGCTCACACTTTTACCATCCAGAGAAGAAGGAAGCGCAGTGTGCTGGCTAACACATTGAGTTCTCACCAAGCCCTCTCCTGTGGTTTAGAATGCATGCCCTCAGCACGCAGAAGCCAAGGTTATTTGAATAGCAGCTTTTGAATAAAAGCAAATAGTCCCTTAGAGAGAGAGAGAGAGAGAAATCTCAGCCAACATTTCTATTTCCAAAACTCTCCCCTAGATGTTTGTTTACCATAAACACATCTTGTTGCTGGACTCTACTAAAGAGGTACCTGTTATATGTTTCTAGGCTGGATTTTCTGGGGATCTGCTCCTAGGTTCATGGATCTACTGCTTCCCCCTCAGTTCACAGTCCGGACTTGAGAGGCAAACATGCCCTTTAGGGATTCCTTTTCTCATAACCTTGCTTTAGACATCTGCGCAGAATTCATAGCTGTGTCCACAGGCGGGGGCATCCCCAATGAGAAGTTGCTGGCCTTCCCAGAGCTTCCTGGCCCATGGCTACATCTTCATTTTCTACCACTATCAGGCAGTCCTTGCTCTAGGCATCCCCAGGTGCTCTTATTGACTGCTGGTTGCTGATGGGAGGAGTCTGGGTGGCTGCTATCTGCCTTTGCATCTGTTTATCTGCTTCTCTCTCATTATCCTGGGGGGGGGGGGCTAGCTCAGACATGGGATGTCCAGCACATAGTAGCTGCACTGTCCCAGCTGGGGCTTCTCATGTCACTTCTCAATATGAATAAATGTCCTGGCACACTGTGTTATCTTTACAGGGGAGCTGAGTGAGGAATATCTAGTCAGCCTCCACGTCTTTGTGAGATGTTGACATTGCTGGTGGGATGACCAGGACAGGAACACACCTGTCAACTCCCTTGTCAATGACATGCTCAGGGGAACTAACTTAGGTCTCACTTAAGGACTCACTTGCTATCCTTGACTACCATGGCCTCCTTGTTTTTCCCCAGGGTTTCCTGATGACGGTCATTATTTACACCTTGCCTGCAGACAGACTTCCCAGGGAATCCCTAAAGTGGGTATTTTCAAAATTATTCAAAGGAAGAAGATACTTTAAAACCACTCATGACTTAAGGTGGGTTCTGAATATCTAACATTAAATAAAAGATGAAAATTATCTGTGAACAGATGAGCTATATGAATCCCTGGCAATCTGTCTTTGCTGCCATCTCAAAGTGTGCCTTCCTTGTGGAGACTGGACCCTGTTACTGGGCTAGTGGCCAGTCTAGGCCTGACCCTTCCACCCCAATACCAGTCTAAATGCTGAATATCGATAATGACAGGTATAGATGAACAAAAACAAGAGGAAATTTGCTCCGAGTGGACATGCACTTGAACTTAGGAATGATCTATTTTAAATGAGAAAGTGCTATCTAAAGTCAAGGCATTTTGCTGGGTAAACTTTTTAAAAAGAAAATCTCTTTTTCATGAGATTGAAATCATACACCAGGAGGGCAGTTTAGGATGCTATTAGAGAACCCAAGCCTGGCAGGTAAACAGACTCTCAGGGAAAGCCATTCTTCCCATGAAATCTCTTTTTCCAAGGCTTATTAGCTCTCTGGGAAACATAGTAAGGTGTTTCCTAATTATCCTGCTACAGGATGAAGGCAACTCTGTTCTACAGCACAGCCTAGTAATCTTCAAGCACCACTGTGAGTGTTGGGTTTCTGTCTGTACTGCAGCCTGGGGAGCTGATCCCTAAGGTGTTTGTGCAGGATGATGACCACACTATGTTTGCTTGAGAGGCCGCATGCTTCTCATCTGTGGTAACAAAGAGCTCCAGATACCTTCACTGCAGTGTTTGCAACATGGAATCCAGGAATCCAGGATGGGTATCTTACCACAGCCCCACACATGATAAGTGCAAAGATAAGTCTTAGAATTCAATGTGAAACCTTTGCTTTTTATCAACCCCAGAGAGAGCTGTTTTTTGCTTCTGTGGGTCTTGCTCCACAGATGTCACATAGCTGAGGCCAGCTGGAAGGCAGCCATGGGATAAGAGGTGTGAATGAAGGTTCCCAGTAGCTATAGATAACAAGTAGAGATATGTTTCCCAGACAGACAGGGGCTCTTCCCCAGCAGTGCTGACTGCCTTAGCTAGGATCTCAAAGTAGCCAAGTGAAATGGAGCAAGTGAGTTCCTTGACTGTATAGGAGGATAGTGGGAGCCATATCAGAAGCAGAGGGGCCCGGGAATGATGGGATCTTGTGGTCATGTTGGCGAAACCTAGCAGGTGCCAGATTGGTGGGGAGGAAGAGAACCGGCAAGAACTTGTCTTTGGAAAATTTCTACCAGCACTTGCAAGGTATTTTTCCAGAGAGGAAGGACATAGTAGTTAAGGCAGGAAGGCAACTTTCTAAACTCAAGAAGCAGAGATCTCTGGGAATTATTGTTGACCTCTTCTTCAGCCCTGCCTCAGTTCTTTGTGAGTTGTCAGGGATGGAATGAGCTCAGAGTCATACACACAGTAAGAGCCATGACTAATGTGGTTCATATGTGGGAGTAGTGACCCACTGAGATACTGCCCAGTATCAGACTTGACATTAAATTATAAAGCCATGTTTTAAATTTATTAGTCAAGAATTTCCAGAAAATGATTCAAAGAATTTGAAGAACTTCAATGAAATCTACTGTCCATGGAAATGGAGATGTCCTGGAGATGTGAAGAGCAGGCCCCTCACATCTAGGTCACTACGAAAGAAACTTTAATGAATTTAGTATCTACCTAATTCCAGTACATATCAGCTCTGGCTTGAGATCTTAAGGAGTGTACCTACTCTTTGCTAGCTTCTACAGTTTCTCATTGGCACATCAGCTGACCCCCACCCCCACCCCAGACCAGCTAAGGGATATTTCAGAACCACAAATAAGGCAAGTGTGCAACAGGGACTAGCGAGCCCTTAGACCATCATTCCCTGCTGCTTCTTATCCTTACCTACTCGCCTCACTATAGGTCCTGACCAAGGCAGGATTCAAGTCTTATCAAGGAGTTGAACTGATCCTGTCTGAGAAAGCTTGAGGGATGGAAAGCCAGTCCAAATACCTTTCTCTTGGGACAATTGCTGTGTATCCTGCTACCCCAGACATTTAGTCTTAGCAGCAGGCTTCCTCCTCAGACTCCTGATTGCAGCTTTACCTACTGGTTGCTGAGTCCCTGCTGACTTTCTTTCCTGAGTGGGGATGGCATCTCATTTCTCATTCCCTGCTAGACCCGCTTTACCATAGAAAGATGCTTGAAACCATAACTGGCGCCTTCTCATTGTTGGACCTCCCCCCCACACACATGCATACACCCCCTTATAATTTCCACAACCCCAAACCATACCATCCCTACACTACACACACATACATATACACCCACACACTCACAGATATGCACACAACACATACACACACAACACACATTTACATATATACCGCAAGTCATTTACCACACACGTACACAAACACATGCACACCCCTCACTGCCTAGACCATCTCTTAAGATTTAGCCCAGGTGCCCAGTAAAGGATCCCCTCTTCTATGTGTGGGCAGCCAATAAGTGTAACTGTTCATCCCAGGGCACTTTCTTTCTCCTCACCAGCCCAGGGACCTGGGAACCTAGGCTGTAGGGAAAAGGTCCTGAGGTTCAGAAACTATTCCCTAGCTGCTTTACTTTCCCTAGAAAATTCCAGGGAACGTACTCCAGGCCCGCGTAGGGAAGTGTTTTCAAAGGCTAGTTGAGAACCATGAACACAGGAGCAGAGGAGTGGGGGAGCATCTTTCCAATACCAGGCCCAACGTATCTCTTTCACTCACAGTGTATCTCTATCAGTCTTCCAGACTGGAAGAGAAAATTCTCTGAAGGTGTTGACCTCCAGGCTTTTCTCTTTCCCTAGTTATTCTATCAACTTTTTTACCTCCTGTACCCAGGGCCTACCCTGTAGGTCCCTCTGACATGTTGGAGCTGTTCTATAGGAGAGAGGTCCAGAGGCATCTCAGTACCAGCCTAAGACTTTGGTCCTCTCTTGGACACCTGTCGGTCACTTCTATTTCATATTCCACTTTTCTCCTTGGAGTCCCCATGAAACAGCTGAGGCAGTTGTTTTCTTGTCTGTTAGTTTCTCTCTTGCTTTTTTTTCAGACAGGGCTGGCCTCAGACTCACAGTTCTGCCTCCGCCTGCCACGTCATTACAGGCATGCATCAGTGTTCCAGATGCTTATATTAAAATGTTCCTTGCTTCCATTTCCCTGCTGCCTTCCCTGTCTTAGGACCAATTAATTCATCTGGCTGTCTGGAATTCACATGTTCAGGACCACATTACAGGTTCTTTGAAGTTCTTGGACCAAAACAAACAAATAAACAAACAAAACCTACAAAAAACACAGCTGCTGGAGTTCTCCTTTGATGTGCAAGGCACAGTGTGAGTAGGAGTGCCAGGCAGTTGTGAGGACACTATTGTGTGTGCTCCTAGGTACTCAGTGTCCCAGGGTCACTCTAATGAACATTATTACCCTGTAAGCCATAGTATCCACACAGCATAGAAGAGGAAAACACACTAGGTTGTAATGGGGTGAACAAGGGGCTTTGCAAAGAAGTTATTAGTAAGTGGTTTTAGCCTCAGACTAAAAGGCATTGCCCTGACTTAGGTAACTTTAGCCTGGGAGGCCTCTGTGAACTTATCCCCAGCTGTAGACCTGAGCATCTATGAACAGAATTGCCCTCCCTCAATCCACAGGGCTCAGTGTTCACAGGTGATGCTGTCAGTCCCTAGAGGAGACAAAATCGGGGAGGGAGGTGAACAGGTGCCAGTAATTAGAGAGAAGGTAGATGGCACCCTAGAACTCTTTCTGAGACCCCTAGCCTGGCTATAGCTTTAGCTAAAGATATCATTCACTGAGGCCTAGAAAGCACTATCCAAGAGGCTAGGGAGGCCTCTTGCTCAGAGGCTCTGAAGAGGAAACATGAGGTTCAATGCACTGTCCCTCTCCACAGAGCTCCCATGCTCCTGGGGCCCACAAAGCTTGCACAATTAATTGGCCTCCCTGTCCTCCCAGGCTCCGTGGTGTCTGGCAAGAAGAAGCTATGGTTAGAGCACAGACTTCACATTGAGCCCCTGGTTGCCCGGGACACACTCAGTCCATTGGGTTCATCCTCTCCATCCTGCTCAGCATCTCTCCCAGCCTCAGCACACCCCCCAAGCAAAGGGGGGCTGGGAAGGTACTGGAGGATCTGACCATTCCGCTTCATTTCTGCCAGCTCCTTGGCACAACAGCTGGGTGTGTTGGTCTCATAGGTGTCGTGGAAGGTGTTGTAGTCAACCTCATAAAATCCTTTTTCCAAGGTGAGGACTGGTGTGAAGCGGTGACCCCAGAGCACCTCTGTATCCATGTAAGAGCTTCGTGCTTGGCAAGTCATGCCTGAGGAACAGAAACCATGTGCATTAAGATGCAACTATTTATTGGTCATCCATCCATCCATCCATTCATCTACCTATCCACCCATCCATCCACCCATCCATCTATCCACCCATCCATCCACCCATCCCTCTATCCACCCATCCATCCACCCATCCATCTATCCACCCATCCATCTATCCACCCATCCATCCATCCATCCATCCATCCACCCATCCATCTACCCATCCATGTACCTATCCATCCACACATCCATGCATCCATCCATCTATCCATGTATTCACACACTGATCTACTTCCACATCTACCTATCCATCTAGTCATCTGTTTATTCTATCATTCATTCATTCATGCAACTATCCATTCATTGTCTGTCTGTCTATCTACTCAATCAAACTCATCTCCAGCCATTAAGTCATCTTTCCATCTGTGGTGCTTGAAGGAAAATGGCCCTCATAAGCTCATAGATTTGAATGTTTAGTTTCTTTTTGTTAGAAAAAGACTGTTTAGAAGGAACTAAGGGGTGTGGCCTTGTTGGAGGGTTGAGTTTCTGGGAGTTGGATTTGAGGTTTCAAAAACCTGTGTCAGGCTCCCCCACCCCCTAGCCTATGGATAAGATGTAAATTCTCAGCTACTGGTCCAACACCTGCCTGCTGGCCTGCCTGTGACTGTGCTTCCTGCCATGATGGAAATAGACTCCCCTCTGAAACTGTAAGCAAGCAATCCAATTAAATGGCTTTTTAAAAAAATTAGGTGCCTTGGTCATGGTATTTCTTCACAGCAACAGAAAAATAACTAAGACACCATTCATTCTTCCAGTCATCCATCTATCCAACCATCCACTCCTCCAGTCATCATCCATCTATCCAACTATCCATCCTTCCAATCATCTTTTTTTTTTTTAAATTCTTTTTTTTTTTAACTTTATTTATTTTATTTATTTGCCTTGGTGTTTGCCTGGAACTGGAACTACAGACAGTTGTTAGCTGCCATGTGGGTGCTGGGAATCGAACCCGGGTCCTCTGGAAGAGCAGACGGTGCTCTTAACCGCTGAGCCATCTCTCCAGCCCCCCTTCCAATCATCTTTTAAGCACCTACTGAACATTTACTTTGTACCAAGGACCTAGAATAAAGGCGAATATGAGATGGACCTTGTTATGGAGGAACTCAAACTACAATGAAGGAAGAAAATGACAAATAAACTTGCAAGATTCTGTAATACATTTCCAGATGCTGAAGCGGGAAATGAACTAGCTGGAGACAAGGACACAGCATTTAGGCTTAGAAGGCTGAGGACAAGGGTTTGAATGAGTTAAGTCCAGACTGAGGAACCAGAGAGCTGCTGACAGGCATGCAGACATAGGGAGATCATTCTGAGTAGTTACACAAACAGATGCCTGCACACTCACGAACACATACATGCTAACATACATGTACATGTATCCATACACAAACATGCATCTGTGCACAGGGAGGGGAAGTGGACTGATGCCCTGCCTGGTTTCTGATTTAAAGATGCTCTGATGCCTCTAGTCCCGCTTCCTGAAGCCCTGCCACGGCTGTGTTATTTTTAGGTGTTGATTCCTCTCCAGAGAGGGTGGACAGTTTGTTTATGGATGAGGAAGCCTCCGTGCTTAGGGTCACAGAAAAGCAAATTTTTATTTAATCTCTGTCCAAAGAAGGACCAGCTTGTGGTCTTTGCACACTGAAGGAGAGCCTTCTAGGCCTTCTCTGGGAGAGGGGCCATACAAACCAGAAAGAGGTCAAAAGCTGCTTTCCATTATCTGTACCTGGGCGCCTCAGAGCATCCCATACATGGTGGGCTTATAACCCACTCTTCGCTCTCTGGGTGATGCCTTCCTCAGCCAGGCCTCTCCAGTCAGGCCTCACCCATCAGCCCAGTAGAGGTAGAACTGCCTGAGATGGGTACTGAGCAGTTTATCCCCAGGCCAGGTGCCTGCAGGCTCCCAGAGACTCTGAGAAGACCCTGGCACAGGACGCCCAAAAGATTGCCTGCAGAAGTCCTGTGGGATCTTCACCACTGTGCTTTCTGTTCATCCTCTAGGGAATGGCACTGGCTCTGTGGCCAGAGGTGCTGGCTGTTTGCATCTACTGTTTTTCGAGGTGCATATCAGCTCTGTGTTTCACCTGTGGCATGCCACTAGGTCCTTTAGTCTTCTCACCAGCACATGAGATAGACCCTCCTCATTTCAGACAGGTCAAGCGACCTGCCCAGACTCACATAGGAAGGTGTGGAAGAGCTAGACTGCTTCAACTAGGCCTGAATTCATGCCAAGCTTGGGCTCCATGAACGTGACAATGAAACAACCACACCATTTGTCAGTCTCCTACATGGTTCCACAGAGAACAAAGATTAGCCAGCACAGGCTGCAGGAGGAGAAGTCAGAAACAGGACAGTATAGGCTGGGGCTTTCAGGGAAATGTGGAAGGAAGATGTAGCAAACAGGATCAGCCTCCACTCCCTCTGCTCGGTAGTCTTTGAGTGCTCTCCTGCTGCACACTGGTGACTGTGAGGGTATCACTGGGAACAGTGGACTTGTCTCTGCCTGATCCTCCTTCAGGACCTCAGAGAGAAGCTCTTCCCCAGAAAGTGATCCTGTGTTCTATCCTGACCCTGTTACCAAGGACACAGTGACCCTAGAGTCCCCATCTACACAAATCAGCTTCCTGCATCCTGATTGTCCTCAGTCCCAGGGGCCCCTCCAGCTGCCACCATATGCTTCCTGGCTAGGCTCCGGCCCCCAGCAGATGGCCAGGCAGCCTTAGGCATAGTCTCTAGGGCCTGCCATCACCCTGCCTGACTCTGACTTGGAAATGGGAAAGCTTGTGAAGGTACTGTCTTGAGTCTCCCAGCCAGAAGCCAGATTCTCAAGTGCTGACAGGTATATTTGGCCACCTTTAATAAGCCTCTAACATCTTAGGGACCAGTGTGGTATGTAGAAAAGGCTGGAGACTTGTAAATGAAAGCCTCGAGTAGGAATCCTTTAATATCTTCCTGGTAGTTTTGAGATTCAGCATCCATATCTGTAAAAGGTGATGGAAGCACATAGACACTATTCGCAAAATTTTGAAGATGTGTTATTCTGAGCATGGGAGAGTTTTATTAGGGTTAGCTTACTGCTCAGTCTAATGGGGAATTAAAGAGAAGGAAGATGAAGGAAGTCACACAGCACCTGGCTAATGAGCTCCCTTCCCAAGATGCAGGAGGTCCGCCCATGAGGGTGGTACCCATGACTCTCCACTAGAGCCCCGGCCCTCTTAGACCTTAGACTCACTGGGTCACCTCAGAGAGGTCTGCATGGCGGGAGGAAAGTGAGGGGACAGGTTGCTCCTGAGAGAGACCAGCAGGGAGAGCACCTCTCCTAGATCTGGAGCATAGGTGCTCTTTCAAAAGGGGCAAGGGATGCCCGTAAACTTAGGAAAGGCTGTACGCTGCTATCATCTACACTGGTTCATTTTTATTGCCAACACAAACCAGAGTCCCCTGGGAGGAGGGATTCTCAATTGCCTCCTTTAGATCAGTCTCTCTGTCTCTCTCTGTGTCTCTCTGTGTCTCTGTCTGTCTCTGTATGTGTGTGTTGGGAGGTATTTCGGTATTTTGATTGATGATTGGTGTGAGCGGGTCCAGCCCACCTTGGGTGGTACTATCCCTATGCAGGTGGGTCTGTGCTGTATTAGACAGCAAGTTGAACGAGCAAGAGGAAGTGAGCCAGTGAGCAGCCTTCTTTCATTGCTTCTGCTCTAATTTCCCCCTTGCTAGAGTTCCTATCCTGAGTGCTGTCAGCGATGAGCTGTGACCTATAAGATGAATAAACATTTTTTCCTCCCCAAGTTGGTTTACGTCATAGTCTAGATGATATTCTATCACAGAGACAGAAAACAACACCATTCCCTCCTAACGATGAGGCTCACAACATGTAGCGGTTCAACCCCCACAGGAGTGGAATGTCAATATCCTGCATATCAGATATTTTACATTGTCAGTCACGAAAGTAGCAAGCATACAGCTATAAAGCAGCAACAAAATAATTTTATCGTTGGGCTCACCACAACACGAGGAACTGTATTAAAGGGTCATAGTATTAGGAAGGTTGAGGAGCACTGAAGGGCATGAAGTCTCCCTGTGTCCCAGTCATCCCATGCCTGTCTTAGGACAAGAAGCATTTGACCTGTTGCAAATGAGGACTGGCTCTGGGGTCCTGCTGGCAGGGCGGTGCTTACTCACATCTGTGCTTCTGTTTCTAAACCACGAATTCTCCCTTTGGAGGTGTGTGAGGAACACAGTGTTGTAATATATGTTTAAAGTCTAGAACCACACCTAGGAGTTGGAGAGTCCAGCCCAATAGCTATTGTTAGTGCTCTATCTTGGGTAACTGCCCCTAGGGTCACACTGGGCATGGAACAGGGTCATTGCTGTCATTTTCGGATTCTTACACACAAATGCCACGGTGGTCTAAGCTCCAGGAAGAGGATCAGGTGGCTGAGGAGGCAAAAGATCTTACCTGTTGCTTCTACCATTCCTTCTAGGATGACCACAACTTCAAACTCTTCCTGTTCCAGCTGGGCACGTGACATTTCCCAGAAAGGGCTCTTCTCATTGATCTCATGGGAAATGATGAGCGGGGACACCAGGAAGAGACGGTCATCACCAGTGTCAAAGCCTACATTAATGTCAGTCTGGTTCAAGGGGATGAATTCCCCTTCTTTGGTCTGCCGGGATTTGATAAGCTTGGCACGGATGGAGGCCTCTACGATGTGGGAGTTTCGGAGGTCACCCACCCGGAACATGAGGCACAGCTTCTCATCCCTCATGGAGATGACAGCATTGTTGGAAAACATGAGGGTCTCTGCTCTCTTCTTTGGCTGGCTGATCTTCACAAACATGCAACCCACCATGAAGGCATTAACAATAGAGCCTAGAATAGCCTGCACCAGAAGGAGTATGATCCCCTCCGGACACTTCTCAGTGATGACTCTGAAGCCATACCCAATGGTTGTTTCTGTCTCGATGGAGAACAGGAAAGCAGACACAAAGCCGCTGAGGTTTTCAACACAAGGAATCCACTCTTGGTCACCCACATGGTCCAGATCACCTCTGACATAAGCGATGAGCCACCAAATGAAGCCAAAGAACAGCCACGTGATAGTGTACACCATGGTAAAGACCAGAAGGTTGAAGCGCCATTTGAGGTCCACCAGGGTGGTGAAGAGATCACTTAGGTAGCGGTAGGTTTCCTGAACATTGCCATGATGCACATTGCACTTGCCACTCTTCTCCATGTATCGCTGACGTGGCTTCTTGCCTTCTGCCAGCAGGCGAGTGCGATCGGTGGCAATGGGAATGTAATCTCGTGCCTGCTTGGGAATCTTCTTGTGGTCCTGGGAAGTGACTCCTATCTCCATGTCTTTGTTTCTAGTATTCCTGGAATCACCAGCCATAGCTGAGATACAATGAATTAAAATGACACCATCATTAGTAGAGTGCCCTGTTCTGATCATCAGCCATAGCTGAGATACAATAAATTAAGATGACACCATTGTTAGTGGAGAGCCCTATTCTGATTAGACGGACCTAGAACTGGAGGCTACTTCCTTTTAGGGATTCTCAAGGGTGTCTCTTCTATGGTACAGGGTCCCAGACTAGGAAATTCTCAAGGGCTGGGACCAGCTACTCTCAAAGGATTTCTTCGTATCCCTTGTGCCATTGAAGAATCTAGAGTGTGGCACAGGCTCCAGAGTTTGTGGAATGAATAACACTGGGAGTCAATTACACACGAAGTATTTAAGATATTTGAAGAAATCTGAGAGCAATTTGAAAAATAATAATTGCCACAGTTTATTAAATGCCTATTATGTTTTATGGATTGTTACTTAAGATTAACATAATAGTCTGTCGGAGTTGGTGACTGCAATCCCCATTATATACTGTGTATAGAGTGCATTTTTTCTTTTAAAAAAGACTTAGTTTTGAAAAATATGTATGTATGTTTTGCCTGTGAGTGTATCTGTACTGTGTGCATGCATGGTGCCTACAGAGCCAGAAAAGGCATCCATTCCTCCTGGAATAGAGTTATAGGCAGTTGTGAGCTAACATGTGAATGGTGTAACTGAACCTTCTGCATGAGCAGTAAGTGTTCTTCACCACCAAGCCATTTCTCCATCTCCTCATGTGGATTTCTAATTGTGAGTATACAAAGTCCTCAAGTGCAGGTGTCTGTGTCTGTTTGTTCCTTGCTACATTCCAAACACCAAACGCTGGTTGAAAAGCACCACTGCACAAATGGAAGCATAAATAAGAAAGCAGGAGAAGAGAGGATGGAGTCTGTCCAGACTCCTACTCACCCAGCCTGCACCTGTGCTGTTCCTTAAAGGCCCCCACCTCCCTTCTTTTTTCTTTGGGGTTCCTTTAGCAGCTGATAGAAGAGGCGACATATGTCTGGTTCACTGAGTGGTCCTGCTGTCTGAATGGGGAGTCGGGCCGTCTGAGCACTTATTAAAATGACAAACCACTGTGTAGTGCACCCTTGAAAAAATGTGATCTAGTTAGTCCTGAGAAATTGAGATGGATGGGATGTTGGTGCCCCGAGGCTTTCAAAAGGACTGCTGGTAGAGGGCATGCTGCACTTAAGACACGTGGGCACCTGGAATATTCCATCCATTGTTTTCCTGACATTCTGCTCAAGCTCATTTAAAATGCTCTGAGACTCTGATAAAGACAGGAAGGATTGCAAACCCCTCTGAATACTGAGAACAGCTTACCCAGGGGCCAAGCTGAACTAAGGACCGCCCCTTCATTTGCTTCTTCTGTCCTGTTACACATGCTTAGGTGGTTATATATAATCTGTCTATTTCTCTGTTGTTGCTAAGGTTTTTGTTTGCTTACACTTTGTCTTTGAGACAGTCTCAGGTTGTCAGGAAGCTACTATGTAGCCCAGGCTTGGCCTACCTGGTGAGGCTGTGGTGCTGGTATTGCTGGGGTATGCCACTTTGATGAGCTAATCTTTCCAAATTTCAGTTGAGGAAATGATGTCTGAAGCAGCATGTGACCAGTTTAGGTTTGAAATCTAATTTTATCTTGCTCTACCCCAGAGGCTTAACCCTGACAGCGTGGTGATGGTCTATGGCTCAAGATTTGGTTAACAGTCTGCTACTTCCAGAATTTTCACTGAGCTCTGACCCTGATATGTCATCTTAGGGCAGTCTTCATAAACAAGCTTTCTTGGCTTTCACAAAAACGCTCTTTCCTGGTGCATAATTCTCCTCAGCCTCCGTTTTCTTTGTTGCACTAGCTGAGAAACAAAGGATCGTGACCATTCTGTGACTTGTTCTGGTAAAATTCTTCTCTTGTAGACTTGAATCCAAGCACACACCCCATGTTTGGTATGTCTCTCTGGAACCTAGTTGGGAGCTGTTCCTTGTTAGAAGTTCCCTAACACTAGCTTTGGAACTTTATGGAACTCCTGGGAACCATTCTTGTGAATGGTGTTCTAGAAACTGTTGGGTAGCCAATTAGAAATTAGCAGGCTTGGTGGATATGAGGCTAGACCCCTTTTTATAATCAACATCCTGTGAAGCCCAGGATAGAAACTGTAGGACTCTAGTGTGATGATATATTGTATATTTAATAAAAATAATCTGAAATATCAGAGGATGGAACCCTGTACAGAGCCAAGCCATGAAAGTCAGGGAGTGGTGACCCACACCTTTAATCTCATCACTCTGGAGGCAGAGAGCCTCTGAATCTCTGTGAGTTCAAGGCCTAACAGAGACAGGTGGTGGTGGCACACACCTTTAATCCTATCTCTAGGAAAGTTGATCCGGGAAGTGAGATGGCTGGGGGAGAAAGAATAAGGCTGGAGGAGGCGTGGCCAGGCACTTCCGTTTTCCACTGAGAATGGAGAGACTTGCAGTCTGAGGATTCCAGGAGACAGGCCTGAGGAGTTGGCTGGGTGAGAAGTGGCTGTGGTTTGTTTCTCTATCTCTCTGATAGTTCAAGTTTTCCCCAATATCTGACTCTGGATTTTTATTATAATACCAAATAGAATTGATGCAATACTCTAGTTATTGGTCACAGGAAAGGGACCTGAGTCAAAGCTGGGTTTTCCATGGGACATTCTGAACTGCCTGAAGACATTTGTTTATAACTATTTAAAGCTGGTTCCATTCCATACAAACCAATGCCAACTCCTTGAAAGTGTCAATCAAATTGGCCTATCAATCATCTGGATAGGAAAATGCCCCCATGGGGAAGCTGCTGTCCTAGTTAGCTGAAGCTGTCAACTTTTCACAATCTAGCATCATCTGAGGAAAGAGTCTCAATTGAAAGATTGCCTATATCAGACTGGGTGTGGCCATGTCCATGAGAGATTGTCTTGACTGATATCAGGTTGATATGGCCAAGCGGAGCCCACTGTGACTGTAGAGCTGAGTAGAGACAAGAGTTTATACCAGGGACACAAACCACTGAACCGCCTGTCCCACTGGCCAATTAACGTAAGTTTGGCCATCTTAAGAAATCTTATGACTCTAGTACATCTTTTCCTTTGCTACCTGGGTAGTTGCAGGAATTTCAAGGTAACCTTTAAAATGTCATACTGAAGAGTCATTCATTTGAAAGGCCATTTGTCTCAGACATCCATTGGCCATTTCCCATGATGCACACCACCACCTGCTCCCTACTGTCACACATGGTAGTTACAAAGATAAATGGAATAAAAAGGGAAATGCTTGGACCATCTTTATAGAGTACTGTACAGGATTTTGTTCTGCCGCTGAGTGAGCCTTTGTACAAAATATCTGACCAGAGAGACCTAGAGCAGGTGAACTACACTGGTGTCCCTGAAGCCCCTGCGCTTCTGGGCACTCAGCTGTAGTAGCCCACATTGGCTTCCAATGCAAGTGTTTTAGGGAACTCTCTCAGTCACACATGCTGAGTAGGGCTAAAGCAGGGCCATAAGAATGAGTCCTGGCCAGGACACTAGGGAATGTGTGTTCTGCCCTCAGCTCGGCTGATTTTCTGCACTGTTTCCTTCCTATTTTTAAATACACTTTATGCCTTCTGCTAGAAGAGGGCCCTGTGATGTATTAGAAGCAAGATGATATTTTCTAGGACACCTCTGCCCAGGTCTGAAAAAGTTGCACTCTAGGAGAGGGCTATATATTTCTGATTTAAGAGCCATGCATATGCCTAAAATATTCTTGTGTCACCTAGTGTGTGATGACTAAGTTCCATAGTCAGCTTGAAGGGAAGAGTCACAGTGCCCCATGGCCTGGAAATCCAGATTCAAACACACAGGGAAAAGAGAATGCAAACGAGCCACAGAAGTTCCTCCCCTTTCTTCCATTCTGGATCTGCCCAGATGTGAGCAAGTTCTCCCTGCCAAAGCTTCCAGCTGCGTGTGCAGCCTTCTCCACTGAAATGCGCTGTCCCTTCAAGCCCTGAGCCAAACTAACCTCTCCTCCCTCAAGTTGCTTCCCAGCAGGTGTTTGATCACAGCTACCTGTAGACAGGCTGGGGCTTGGGTTTGAGCTCAGTATGCTGCAGGTTTGCTCTGCAAGCCACAGAAAAACAGTTCTATCTGTATCAGCCTCGGTTTCCTGTGCTGTATATCTCAACTTCACTCTCTGCCCTTCTAGTCTGGGGGCCATTGTGGGGATCCCTACAAAGGATACATGATACTGATTTTATCAGTAAAATGTAGCCTCATGTCACATAATAATGCCATGATTGATGACAGACTACATATATAAAACATTCGTCCCTCAAGACAATGTCAAATAGTAATATAGCCGGCACTTGGCCATTTTAATTTATATAAACAAGCTCTACAAAATCACCTAATGGTAAATTTTCTTCAGATTGTATCTCTGTCATCAAGCTGGGTGATATATATATTTATAATCTCTCCTTCCTTGAATTTAAATGCAATGCAGTTCTCAATTTTCCCAAATTTTAAACACGCAGAGAAGAAACATCTAAAAATCAAGCACATAAAACCTCAGTGGTGTTTGCAGTGTGGGTATTTAGCCCCTTAATCATGGAGCCATTGCTTCACAGATTTCTTTAAAGTTAAGAGCAAGCTCATCCCAGAAAATCCTGATCTCCAGTGTTTGTATGCTCATTAACTCAATCAGATTTTTAGGGACAATATAGGTAGACTTTTAATATTATGTTCTAGGATCAGTTCAACTAATTATGCATCCATTCCATGGATATTAACTGAGGAACTGCTATAGTACAGCCCCTGGACATAGAGCAGTGAAGGAGGTAAAAATGCAGGGCCAGCTAACCTGTACTTTACATCTTAGCCCTGTCTCTTTGGTACCCAAGGTGTGTGCAGAACTGTGTGTAGCAGAGAGGCAGGAAGACAGGCACAGGCCTGTAAGAGTCAAGCTGAGTACCCCAGCTGCTCTTTTCAAGGCTCCAGCTTGAGCAAACCCCATTATATTACATGTGGCCACCCTGTCAGAGCTCTATCTTCTGGCTGCCCCTTGTGCTTGTGGATGGGAAGGATTACTAGAGTATGATGAAAGTCTCTGCCAAAACAGCTTCAAGGCCAGCGAAGAGGGTTAGTTCTTCTGATAAAAAACCCAAGTGGAGAGACTCAAAAGAAGCCAAATCAAAGGACCTGAATTTGAGATAGCACATGAGTGAAACTGATGTTCATTAAACAGACCTTGGTGCAAAGGTTCCCCCTGACCCAGACACCCAATACAGTGTAGAAATCTCTGGAACATGGGAAGGTCTAGGATTTTAGGGGTCCAGGAGTCCCTGTATGGCAGTCTAATAAGAGCAATTCTCAGACTTGGTGGCACTTCCTGGACAGAGCACTAGGCTGGGAGTCTTATCTTACAGTAAGTTTCCCAATTATGAAAATAGGAATCACAAGCACCTTTTTAGTTTCTTTCTTCCTTTCTTTCTCTCACAGGTACCATTTGCATACCTTGAAACTTGTGACATGAGATGAAGGACACTGATGTAGAGGCATGGAGGACATACTCATGGCCCTACTGAGATATCTGTACTATTCTGGATAGATCTGATGAGTGTGCTAGGTATTTATATGGAGATCATTGATGGGGATGAGGAAAACATGAGCTTTGCCTCAATTTAAGATTTAAAATACCAGAAGAAAGGGTGGATGTTTCAAAGCTTTCCTGAAGCCCAATAATAGACCACAACTTCTGTCTAGTTAAAAAAAAAAAAAAAAAAAACTGAAGTCTTACCAGTGTGGTTTAGATCTGAGTTAAGGACTGGAATATTGTATACTATTATCTCCTTTTTAAAGAGTTAATGTTGAAGCTGGGCTTGGTGGCACACACTTTAATCACCCCACTTGGGACGTGGAGGAAGGCTGAGTTCTGTGAGTTTTAGGACAGCATGATTTACACAGTGAATTATATGATAGCTAGGGCTATGTAAAGTGACCGTGTCCCAAAAAAGCAAAAACAAACAAAGGACAAAAAAGTTAATGTTGAGTCATTCGTCAAAGGAATTTCATAGGTTCCGCTCCAAAGCATCCCAGACTACTGTAAGTAAGGCCTATTGCTGAAGAGAACACTTACATCACACATGAAGAAATCAAGCTAGCACCCTACTAGAGACTTCACCCCTATGGACTAGCATTCATGCTGCTGGAAGGTACTTTGCATGCTACCAGAGAAGAAAAGTAATCATCAGTATCATTCAGTTACAAGCCTTGCAACCAACAATAGAAATCTGCCTGCAACATAGCCAATAGTGGCACAAATGTTATGGGAGTGACCAACCACTTTTAAAAAATTGATTTAATAAATAAAAAAATAGATTTAATGTCCACTGTATGAGAGAAATCTATACTTGACACTATTGGAGAGGCCAAGAACATGAGACTAGATAGAACGTGGGCCTGGGGGTAAAACTTCCTACTATTGTTCTGCTTCGTTAGCAGATAAAATGACTCCTAATGACACACTGCTACCTAATTAGATGTCTTTATCAACACTGCCAACCCTAAGGCCAGGGATCTAAGAGGAAGAGAAGGAGAAAGCTTAGAAGAACTAGAAGTGGAAACACATCTTCCAGACACAACAGAATAAGTACACATATGAACGCAAGATGCTGTGACAGCATAAACAAGGCCTCTGTAGGTTCAAGCTAGAAGAAAATCCCAGCCGTGAGAAGGGGAAGTGGATGCAAAGTCCCATCCCTAACCAAGAAAGCATTTTCAATTGATGCCTGCTGGGAGGGGGAAGTCAGACAGAGAAGCACACCAAGCTGGATGGATAAGGATATGGGTAAACTCTGGGAGGAGCTGGGGGGAGGGAAAGGAGTATGAACAGAATTTGGTATATGAAAAACTTAATAAGAGCAACAAAAGAGCTAACCCAGCCAGGCCTGTCAGACACTGGCCAGGGAACTGCCTCACAGGAAAGTCTTACTAAGGTGATGGAGGGGACAGGTAACCCCTAGTTGGAAGAATGTCCTTACATTCCAATGCAGCTGATTAGGAAGTTTTTGGCTTGAGCCTGGAGAGGCAGCTCAGCAGCGAAGGGCACTTGTTGCTCCTCCAGAGGATCCAGGTTCAATTCCCAGCACCTACATGATAGCTCACGCCTGTCTGAACTCCAGTTCCAGAGGATGCAAAGCCCTCCTCTGACCTCAGTGGGCCTAGCCTGAACATGGTACACAGACATACATGTAGGTTAAATACCTGTACACATAAAATAAAGCACTTTTTATTAAGTTTCTGCCATGCAGCACTGCTAAGCCTGACCGTTTTTCTAAGTTCTAACTAAGTAATAACAGTAACTTTTCCTGCTTTCTGTATCATTTTTTGGATACCAGCCAAAATCTTAAATGCACAATTCCTGACAATTAGGGCAACCTAAAGTTTCTCTCACTTCAGCCACAGAGAGGTTTCCAGTCACCAGGCCTGACCCTGCTCACTTCCTTGACTCTGACTTACATGATATGGGGATCTTGCTTCCTCTTATCCATCCTTTTCTTCACATGTTTTTGGAAACTCTAATAAATGGTCCTAGAGCTTTCTTCTGAGTCTGTTTTTAAACTCATTTATCAACAAAAGTGAGATTCCACAAGAGGAACCCCAGCTTCCTCATAACAACTGTACTGCAGTGTTGAAACCCAAGAAAGCCCTGAATGGTAATGCATAGACTGCTTGGTCCTCTAACCATGCCCTGATTAGCATCAAGTGTTAAAGGCATAAGAAACTGTGTCTATATCCTGCACAGAGAAGGCACATTTAATCAGGCAGAATTCTATGATGCCCCCACGATCCCTATCCCTGTACATACTCCCTGAAATCCCAGGACTTAGGTACCCTGTTCTTATGGTTGGTACAGGTCTACTGATCTACTGATAGCCAGCCTCTGAAGGACTTTCCTGAAGCAGGACTCAGTGTGTTTCTTCTTTTCTTTAAATATGGAAGAGTCTACACAGCAAACAAAGCGACCTCCCCTGGGGACAGACAGTAGCAAGTGATGGCGGGCAAGGCAGCTACAGTCCTCCAAGGGCCGAGGCTAGATTCTCACATCCCCAGGATCGGGGAAGAGGACTGAGCAGGGTCGGGATCACACAGGCTGCACACCTGATGCTAAGTGGATGTCTGTTTTGAGACTTTAGTTAGGTCTGTGGCCATCTGGGGCAGAAATGGAAACAGTGCATTATGAGGGAGGTTCTTGTCTTTGTTTGACAAAAGGGGGATGCAGGAACTCTAAATCTTCCCAAGGGTGCATGCATGGTGTGTTGTTCTATACCCCCATCCCCTCACCCCCCACCCATCCACCCCATCCCCACCCATAGACTGTAGATTTGGAGTCCTCCGGTTGCTTTCCACACCATGATTAGGAACCCCCGCATCTCATCTCCCCTAGAAGCCATGTGTGGGGAATGTTTCTTTTTGTTGGTCTACCTCAGGCAGAACTGGAGCAGGCTGTGAGCAGTTCCTCTGAGGCAGGCCTGTGCAACTCTTAACCGCTTGCTTACTGCTCCTGGGATGCTGCCCCTGATGCTGCCCCGGAAAGGAGCAGCAAAGGCTTTGGGGAAGAAGCAGCCCCCATGAGCAGTGGAAAGCCTTGTGAGGAGGGCAGCTCTGCACGGTGGAGGTGGGCATTAGAATGGGATCCCCGAGCAGGGCATTTGGAGGCCCTAAGACCGGAGGCTTTGGGATGTAATGAGAACCCAGGAGCCCTAAGACCCGAGGCTTTCAGTCAGGCCTTGCAGACTGTGAGTGACTGTGTTGCTCTCCCAGCAGACAGTCTAGGACAGCATCCCTACTGGGACAAAACACTCAGTTTTCTCTCGTCACTTTTCTGCCCTCTAGTCCACTGATGGCCATCCAGCTGTCTGGAGGAAAGCCCCAGATACTTACGGACTTCCTCTGCTGGATGTAGAAATTATGATTAGGATGGGGAGGAGGAGAGACAGAGAGATGCTATCCATGAGCAGTGGGAACAGCTGGGCTGGGGTGGAGGTAGGAACTCGGGGTTGGGGAATGCTATGATTCAGTAATGGGCAAGGCCCAATCTACTCACCTTGTGGACTTCTTTCTCAAGGAGGGGCCAGTGTATGCCCTCCATTCCCCAAGAGCCTGTGTACAAACCACACTAAAAAGTTAGCTTTTCGAACTGGAGAGATGGCTCAGAGGTTAAGAACAGTAGCTGTTTTTCCAGAGGCCCTGAGTTCAATCCCCAGCAACCACATGGTGGCTTACAACCATTTATAATGATATCTGATGCTCTCTCTTCTGGCCTGTAGGCATACATGCAGACAGAACACTGTATACATAATAAATAAATAAATCTTAAAAAAAAAATAAGTTGGCTTTCCCCTGAGTACCAATCTTGATTTCTCAGTGTGGCAAAATTATCATTCTTAAAGCAAAAATTCTTTTAAGAGCACTCTGAGGCTTAATGGTACAAAGACCAGCAGAAATAAATCTTTAAAAACCCACCAGGGAGTTCCTGAGGAATCTCATCATATTGATGCCATTTGGTCTACAAACTAAGGTGAGATCAAATCTTAGATTCCTCGCTGGTATGCTAGGTCAGTCTGGGTTGCAGCATGCAAGGTACCAAGTGTGGATGCTCAAGGCAATAAGAAGAAAGGCTTTAACCAGCCAGCCCAGCCAGTTAATGAGTTCCTACTGAACACTTGTGTCTTGCTGGGCCTTGGGGATAGAGGAACCTAGGAGCTCACCATACCAGCTTTGCCCTGCTTTCCATTGATAGCAATATTGTTGAAATGCAGGTTCTGACTTACTAAGTCGGGAGCTCCTTGAATCTGCATTTTTCCCAATGTGTCCCAGTGACATTGCTCATGGCTCTTAGTACCTTCCTGAGTGAACAGAGCTGCCCCCACCCTGAATGCACAAGGTAACCAGCTCTGGTCCCAAGGGATTCTAGTAAGTGAGTGAAGAACATAGGCCTATTCCTGACTCCAACCAGCTCACAGGATGGCAGGGAACATAATGGTCAACTGGTCAGCTCCATAGAGAATGATGTGAAATCCAAGGCATAGTTCTAACTGGGTGTGGCTGAGTAGGTGTGAGAGGGCCAGCAGAACTGTAACACACAGTGGCTACACAGGGGAGCAGAGCAGCAAAGCCTTGTCACGAGGACAGGGGCCAAGCAGGAATTTCGGCTCAGGTATCCAATATCAAGCCAGTCTCTGTGCTGGGTGTTCATACACTGCATCCTCTCAAAAAACATCTATAAAGTCACAGTTAATAGCATGATTTTTCAAGTCACAAAAGCACAGCTGTGGTGATACATTTTATGTTTAATTTCAAAAGCTTGACTGTGGGTGATTGTGTTCTGTGATATCCCAGACTGATTTTATTAAATATGAAATGTATCACCATACACAGCCAGCTAGTAGCTTGCTTAAGACTGCACTGCCTGAGTGGCAGGGCCAGGTTCCTCTTGACTTCACACGCTCTGAGTGTAGGCTGTTCCCCATCAGCCCTCAGAGGCTGACCAAGTTGCTCCCTGCTTTCATGGCATCAAGAAACCTGACCCAGCGTGCAGCCAGACTGAGACACCCGATCTGTGCCAGGAAGCCAGTTAATATTGACTGCTGTGTTCCCAGGCTGCCAGGAGCATGGCTGCTTCTCTGCTCACACTGGGGCTGACCTCTTCCTGTGCCTCTACTCCCTCCAATACCCATGAGCCATACGACAGCATCCCCTGCTCACAAGTGTCCCTCATTGTTCAGTCCAAGGAGCTGGAGAGCCCCTGTGGTCCAGAGGACATCAGTCCTTCTGGAAGAATCACTAATGCTGACCTCCTTCCTTCTCAGAAGCATCTGCTTGACAGTGAACACTACAGAGAAGACCATGGGTGGAAGCCACTGGTTCCATGCTTACCTCTGGGTTACTCTTTATTTGAGGGAGTCTGCTCTAATCAGAAGTCGAGGCAAACCCTTCACTCCTTCTGAATACTGTGCCTAGTGCAGTGTATATCTGGTAGCAAACAGAATTCATGATGGGCACTGACCTCTGCTGCCTACAAAAGTAGATATGCTAGGCCAGTGTGTAATGCTGCACTAGGCTCTCTCTAGGTGAACCCTGCATAGCTGCGTATCAGTCTCTTGCAGATAGCAGGCTTTCTCCTATTTTAACTCAGATGTAATGTTTTCTACACCTCATTTCACTTTTTTTTTTAAATGGGTCTCACTATCTATCCCAGGCTGGCCTCAAGTCAAGGATGATCTTGAAATTCTGACTCTCCTGTCTCTACTTCTGAAGTGTTGGGATTTTAAGTGTGTGACCCAAAACCTGGTTTGCTTTGGACATTTTTTTTATAAAGACTTGAAATTTTTTTTCCGACTATAAAAAGCAATTATCCAAACAGATGGTAAATGTAAACAAAAGTATTCTGAGCTTGGGGGACGTAGGAAGGCATGGTGGGGACTGGGGCAAACCCCGTGCACCTGCACGTTAGAAGGATGGTGGCAGGAGGGCATGGTGTGGAGTGGATGCTACGGATCCACTACTCTTCTTCTAGAAAAATCTAGAAACAAAAAGATTTGGAGATGGAGCTGGGGATGGTGGTCATGGCTATAGTCCTAACACTGAGATGGCTGAAGCAGGATTCTAAGTGTGAGAGTGGCCTTGGCTGCATAGCAAATTTCAGAGTCTACTAGGCTACATAATGAGACTCTGTCTCAATATGAAGGAGGGGGGGGAGAATCAAGATTACGTTTTGTGTGATGAAAATGGATTCAATTTTGGAAACAATGTTCAAGGTAAAGGAAAAGGTGTCTGTGAACCAGGTTTAGCATCTGCCAAGTTGTTTCTAGGCTGCTGAGTGGGAGAGGGGCCTCCTCCTTGAGTAAGGTAGACTATGTTTGAGTTAGGGTGATTCTGGCAATAATGTCCAGATAAAGCCGCACATTTTCCTACTAACTTTTCTCTCCTCTTTACTGTATAAGCTCTGGCCGTCAGTCCTCAGGATAGAAGGGGCTTTGATCTGAGCACACTCCCCAACAGAGAGGAGTCAAGGGCTGTCTCCTCTGTTCCTGGACTTGCTTCTCCCTACAGCCTCATCCTCCCAGCCCCCCATCATGCAGATGGCTTGCCAGGTTGCCCCACATCTGGCATGTGTACCTTTTCCTCATGAGCAAGCACCTATTCCAGAGGGCAAAGGTGGGCAGCACACTGGGCCATGAGCCATAGTCTTCCATTTCACTAATGGTGATGAGAAGAGAGTTCTGATTGTAAATGTGAGACCTTCAGGGAGACTGTGAGGACAAGAGAGTAGAGCCCGTCACCTCTCCACTGCCTTGTGTCTCAAATGCACTGGATCACGGCCACCAGCAGTCATTCATGGTGGCATAGCAGGACTGCAGGGCTGTGCCATATAAGTAGAGCTGAATGCAGATGTCAGTGCTTATACCCAGGCTGTTGCTATTTCTCAGGGGGCTCACAAGAGTTTGGGGAATGCATGGTTCTTTTACCTCTGCTCTGAGCACATAGCCACAGTAATAAGATCTCTTGTGGCTTTAGGGAAGAGTGACAAGCGCAGATCATGCTCCAGGAGCAGGGCAAGGGGGCACTTAGCCAGGGACAATGTGACTCTAGGAATAGATGGTGTCAGAAGGGACACTTCATCACTATGAAGCTGTATCTGTGCACAGGGCTCTGGTTGCTGGGCTCTGTGCTGAGGTAAGCTCCATCAAAGGGAGCTGTGCACAGAATCCAGGGATGGATAAGGGCTCCTCTCCATCAGCCTTGCACAGACCCTGTCCCTGGGGATCTGTCACAAATAGATCCCTCTGTCAGGACATCCCTGGCCTACATCCTAGCTGCCCTTGCTCCTCAGAGGAGAGTCCTGAAAATGGCCTTCAGCACAGGACAAATTACTGTTGAGTCAAGCTGGGGAGGAAGACAGAGGGCTGGCAGAGTCACTCAGCTGTACCACATTTGAACTCATACCAAGGCCAGAGCCACATGCTTAAAAACGGGTGTCCGTGCTGTGTTCTCCACCACTTTAGACTCTTCCAGCTTTATTTCAAGCATGTGTTCAGTGTGTCTCTGGAAGCAGGTTATACTGACTTCTTTTTAGAAAAGTAATGGAAATGATGTAGTATGTGCAAGTGTACACATGTGTACACCGATAGACAACTAGGGATCTGGGTTTTTACCTCTGTTAACTTGACAACATTGTATAGTAAATATTATGCACCCAATTGTGCAGATAGAGACTGGCATTCAGAGTAGGTGGGGAACCTGCTCAAGGCCATATGACAAGAAGAAGTAGAGCTCAGCCCTGGGCCCATACCACCTAATCTTCTACTTGTCCATTAGAACCCAAATCCAATGATCTTGGCTATGAGCTATGATCCTGCTTCTCCTAGACACACCTGTTCCCTGGATCACATTTTCCCAATAAATTTCCATCCCTGGTCTCTTTTTCTATAAGGACTAAAAACTGCCCACAGGAATCAGCATATTGAAGAAACTATTTTCCCTCTGATCATACCAAATTCCAGTTAATGTCCTGATCCTGTCAAATTCCAGTTAAATACCCTTCACTTGAATTTTGCATTAAAGGCAGGCGTGGTATGAAGTAAGACTGGTCCAATTACTGTACAGGACTGTGATCATGGGATTGTGGTGATATATTGTATATTTAATAAAATATGTCACCACACAGGATAGTGATGGTGTCTGCAGTTCGACTGGGCTCTTCCAGTCTGGGCTTTTCACAGGCTCAGGAGACTCTGATAGCATTAGTCCCATTTGAGAGTTGTAAAGTAGAGCTACCTGAGAAAACACAAGCGCTGCTCCTTGTGCCTAGGAAGCCACCAAGCAAAACGCTGAGGGTGTCACAGCCGCCCTCACAGGTGACCCTCACTTCTAGCTGCAAAACAGAGGAACTATGTGGCTCCATAGGGTCACCAGAAGGTGAGCTTGGGGCCTTTGGAACCCCAAGCTGCCCAGATGAAGGTGGTGATTGGCTGTTGGCTCAAACAGCATCCTGGGCAGATTCCCCCATCACCTGTCTAAGGAAGTCATAAAGCCTCCTGCATGGGCTTCTGGTATCTGGAGAGTAAGTGCCCAATTATAAGTGCTGTGGACTAATCCCCTGGCTATCTTGTCATTAAAGAAACAAAAATACTGCGAGTTGCGATTAAGATAAAAGCAGAGAGGGGACTAAATAGCTTCCTTCTGTGGGCTTTCTAGGGAGACAGTCATCTTGTCTGAGACCAGAAGAGAGAGATCTAGCTTTCTGCTTAGGGAGTTCACTTCTTTGGAGAAAATCCAGAGACAAAAAAGACTGTTAGAAAACCTACTCGAGCATACCATGGAGAGGACCGCTAGCTTCCTTAAACTGGACTGTTTCATAGCTCATCCTAGATAGCTGCTGGGGGCTGCCCACAGCTCTTCACATCCATTGACTTTGATACTCACCTGTGATGTACTTGCATAGTGCACAGGTACCCTTCCAATCCTCAAAGACATATGAAAAATCATAAATAAAAAGGCATGAATATCAAATTGATTTCTTTTACATTTTCTCCACATTTGTGTCTGTCTAATATTTTCTTTTTAAGCCTGCCATCTCTATCAAAGCAAATGTTATAATTTTAATACATTTCTTCATTGTAACCCTGTATGGATTCGGCATTAAATAATAAGGAGGATTAATAATTAAGTCAAAATGAAAACTACTTGTTTCCTCCCTAAGGCTTGGGGGACAGATTTCCTGAGCTGGTGCCAATTTGTCAGGGATGATTAGAGAGTATCACAGAGGAATACAGAGATGGTAAGTGCAAGGAAGCAGATGGGGTGAATGAACACATGTTTATGTAAAGGTGAAGGGTGGGGGGTGAGGGGGAAATGGGCCAGGAGTGAGGAAGAACCAGGGAACCAGGGCGCAGGAGGTATGGCCTCAGAGTTATTGCTGAAATACTGGATAGAGTAGGGCACATCACACTAATCCTGAACACCGTGTGTGCTGTTTTGAGTCACGTCAGAAAAGACATGGGGTTGGTAGTACTCTCCCCGTGATGGGTGAGGAAACAGGTACAGAAGGTGTGAGAACCGCATCAAAGCACCAAGTTGTTGCTCTGAGTTTAAGCCTCACCTGGCTGCCTTAGAATCTCCCTCAACATCAGGGAAACGAGAATGGTCTCAGATTCCACGGCACTGGGAGGAAATAAATGCCTCATTGAGATATAAATCCATTGAGAGAATGAATGGAAAAGGGAACGGCAGTAAGAATAGGAAAGAAAAGAAGGCTGGAGGACGGGAGACAAGAACTGAGAAGCAGCAGGCAACGGTGGCACAGGTCTTTAACCAGCACTGGGAGGCAGAAGTGGGTGGATCTCGTGAGTTCGAGGCCAGCCTGGTCTCCAGAGTGAGTTCCACCCAAGACAGCGGGGGCTGCACAGAGAAACCCTGCCCCAAACAAACAAAACAGAAGAGCTGTGAAGCAAAGGCTGAAAAGGAAGCAAGGAGAACCGCAGAAGAATCTCTCCGGGGTCACGTGTCTTTGTACTTCCTGTGAGACTCCTGTCACCTGCCGGCTTCAGTCTTTTCTATGACATTTCACGATGAGTGTTGTCTGACCCATTTTCCAGGAGGTAAACTGAGAAATCAGGTGTTTCTCAGGGTTGTAGGATTAGCTTCTGGCTAATGCATTTGTCAATGACAGCAAAATGGCAGAAGAAACTAAAGGGGAGCGAAGTGATGGAGGAGCACATCACTGTAGATTAAAGAAGAAATGTAACAAATACGAGAACTTTCCCCCAACATGACAGGAAGTTCATTCCTATGTTTTCTTCTACACATACATAATGTTTTCCTAAGATCTATTAGAGAGACCAATAGTTTAGGATAGATAAAATAACTTTGAAAAAGAAATCAAGAATACAACAGAAGGGATAGATCAGTCTACCCACTTTCAAGACTTACTACCCAGCCACAGTAAACAGGAATGTGGTGTTGGAAGGGGACACACTCAGATCAGAGGACCAGAAAGCCAAAGAGACCTTCACAAAGATGCTCAACATTCTTGGCTCTTTTTTTTTTTTTTTAAACAAAAGTGCAAAAGAAATGCAATGGAGAAAAGATAACTTTTTCAACAAATGAGGAAGCAGGAGATCTGACATCCCTGGGGGAGGGGAATAAACTGAAGTCTCAGATTTATTAAAAAGAAAGGAGGGAGGAAGAGGAAGGAAAGAAAGAAAGAAAGAGGCCCCACAATGGATCTTAGATGTAAGAGGAGGAAAGAACATGTAGAAAATGCTTCAGGATCTAGGACAGCTGGGCAGAGCTCTTACACTTGACATCAAAGTTGTTATCTATAAAACACAAACCGACAACATTCATCTAAGCTGAAGACATCTGCTTTGGGAAAAGGCTTTCCAAGGAGAGGAGAGAACAGATTCCAGAGGAGGAGAAACACTTGTAGACTGTATATTTGACAAAGGACTAATGCACACACTATATAAAGAACCTGCCAAACAGAACAGAGAAACAAAGAGCAAGATAATTTGAAAACAGTCCAAAAACATTGCATGATGTAAGCAGAGAGAGGGAGAGAGAGCTAATGAGCACACTGGAAGGTGTCAGCTCATTGTCCATGGGAAAAAAACAAGCAGACCACAGACAGCCGCTGCACACACCTGTCAGAAGCGACAGAGGATGTTGGCAAAGATGCAGAGTAGCTGGGCTACTCATCGCTGCTGGGAGGAATGTAAAAGGATAGGTCACCATGGAAAACAGTTTAAATTTAAAAATGTTGTTATTCATTGATGTGTGTGTGTGTGTGCACATGGGTAATAGTTGGTTGTGAGCTATCAGACATGGGTGTTAAGAATCAAACTCCAGCCCACCCAAAGAGCTATTCTTTTGTTGTTCTTATTGTTGTTTTGTTTTTCAAGACAGAGTTTCTCTGTGAAACAGTCTTGGCTGTCCTAGAACTCACTCTGTAGACCAGGCTGACCTTGAACTCACAGAGATCCACCTGCCTTTGCCTTCCAAGTGCTGGGATTAAAGGTGTGCACCACCACCACCCAGCCAATATGAATTCTTAACCATTGAGCTGTCTACCCATCTCCTTGACTTTTAAAATTCTTAACTAAACACATCACTACCATATGTCATCAAAATTATATTTCTGGGCATTTATTATGAAGAAATGAAAACTTATGTTCACATAAAGCCAGCAGCTCATCAATATTAACAGAAGCATCATTAATAATACTTTTGAACTGGGACAACACAGATGTCTTTTAATGGATGGGTGACTGAATAAACTGTGATATTTTCATATAATGAACACTTACCAACACCTTACACATACACAACTATACATACATATATACATACAAACACATACAGATACAGATACACAGAAGAATCCAAATTTCCAGGTAACTGTATTGAGTGAAAACAGTCAAACCCAAAAGCATCATCCTACTTATATTATATTCTTGATATATTTTTTTAAAAAGATTGAAGTCTAGTAGCTGCTAGGATTGAGGATAGGGCAGGTTGATTCGGACCTGTGTGGTGATAATGAGGAGACAGATAAGATGCTCATATGTATGGAAGTATGGTTTTATTGCTAACCATTTGGTCAGTTTTGCAAGACTGTACTGTTGAGAGAAAGTGGATGAAGATATGGTAGATACTCAGATTCCAATCTCTTACATTGCACATGAGCCTACAATGATCTAAAGTAAACAAAAGAATATGCAATAAATGAGAGACTGAAGAATGTAGTGGAGAAGAAAGGAAAAAGGCAGCTGAGGTCTGAAGTCCTTGAAAGGCAGGTGCAGTCAAAGAATAAGAAAATAGTCAGGGTAGACAGGGTGAAAGATCCAGATTAAGGGAGGGAGGAGGAGGTGAGGAGGGGGGATGGAGGGTAGGAAGAAGGGAGTAAATAAAATAATGTTGGTGTGAGTGTTTATCAGAAGTGGACAGAGAGCCATACCTGAGTCAGGGCCAGGACTATCTGAGGGCCCATGGCCAGCCCCAGGCTCCCAGGACCATCTGAGGGCCCATGGCCAGCCCCAGGCTCCCAGGACCATCTGAGGGCCCATGGCCAGCCCCAGGCTCCCAGGACCATCTGAGGGCCCATGCTCAGCCCCAGGCTCCCAGGACCATCTGAGGGCCCATGCCCAGCCCCAGGCTCCCAGGACCATCTGAGGGCCCATGCCCAGCCCCAGGCTCCCAGGACCATCTGAGGGCCCATGCTCAGCCCCAGGCTCCCAGGACCATCTGAGGGCCCATGCCCAGCCCCAGGCTCCAGTTCTCAGCCCTTGCTCTTCCATCCTGTTTCCTTAAGTGCCTTGTGTCCACATGTACCGGTTCCTCCCCAAGCCGTCTCACCTGGCCACCAGAAGATCTATGTTTGCCAGGTCCCATAGAAGCCTTCCCTGCATCCCTTATTTGAGGTTGACCTTCTAGTGACTCTGCCTGTATCTCCTTGTCACTTCCCAACTAGGCTGTAGTTTATATGTCCTCCCAGGGTAGGCAGGCAAGGTGTGTAAACAAGTCCATCATTTATCTCAAGTGCCTGCATAAGGTAGGAACCTCACTCTTATTTTGAAGGGATATGAGTGTTTTTTTTTAAGTACATGTAATGAAGATTGGTTTACAAACCCATCAAGTCCGTCTGACGAGGGTAGGGAAGACCTTGGCACTCGGGTGTTCAGTAGGGTTTCTGTGAGCTAGAATAGTCAGCTGGCTGTCATGTCAGCTTTCCTATGTGGAACACCCATGGCTTCTATTGCACTAGAGACAGTTATTTTCTTGGGACACATGCAGGCCGTTCTTCTGATTCACTCCCCACCAGGTTTAAATATCAGATTCTTAGTGGCCAGAGCCGATGTCAAAGCGGATGAGGATTATGTTCTGTTACATTGTAGAGCTTGGTCCCAAATGGCATCTGAGTCCTCTTGGTCTTTGCCCCTTTCCTTCAGGGCAGAAGCAATGAAAGATAATTGCACTCTGGTCTCCCTGATTATAAGATTGAGAGCCTGGAATGTGACAGAAGCTGAGAGAGGCAGCATTTCCAACCCCACCAGCCGAGTCAGGGCCATGAGGAGGTGGCTGCCAAACCCAGCCCAACCTCCATCCCCTTCATCTTCTCTCCTAGACCCTGGCAAGCCTATGGGTTTGTCCGTGGTGATCAGAGAGTGCTGTTGCTACCTGCCTACTGGTTAGATTAACCACGACCTTTGCTCCCAGGCTGCTCTGGTCCTGAAGGACTGCACAACTTAACATTTAAGTTCCAGCCAGCATCTCCAGAGTCGTGTGTTAAAGGTTTGTCTCTGACATTTCGCTTTAACACAGCTCTTGGCAAAGGTTGCTGTCACCCTGGGCTCTGTTGACAAGAATAGCTTCTTTATCAGAAAGTCGATGCAGGAGGAACTAGACCCCAGGACAGCCACCCAGTCCCTTCGGTTGGGTTTCCTCTCCTCACTTTGAAAATAATTTCAGAGAAAGCTGTTTTTTTTTTAAAAAAAATACATTTAGGTAATTTTGTTCAAATTTCTCCCTGTAATTCTTTGTATCAGAACACTCATTCTCCTGTCTCTAGAGAAAAGGAAAGAAGAAAGAAATGTTCTCTATGGCTGACAAGTGTCTTAACAGACAGTTGATGATGGGTCCCTTCAGAAACACTGCTTCTCACTGACCAGGCCACACAGTGAAAAGCTTAATCTAAAAATGGGTACACTGAGCCACCCACGGATCCCTGCCCTCACTCAATTTCTTCCCATTTTCCTCCACTCCCTGCCTAGAAATCTGGTCAGTATAAGCTTGGAAGAGACAGGCAAGCTTTAGGTAATGTTCTTAATGAAAACAACCCTGCCTAAATGGTTACATTCAAAAGGCCCCCCAAATTCTTTACACCTAGTGCATGCTAGGTGATCAACTAAGTGCCGAACTGATTTTAAGCAACATTCAGAAGTGAACGGAGTTTTCAGGAATATGAACTACCAGCATACCCTCCAGTGGTGTGACCCCAGAAGGCATGCAGTCCTAGCACCTTAAAGGTGAGTGGGAACTGAAGACCCTGCACCTGCCGTGTCTAGCAAACTTCAGCACAAATGACCTCAGCAGCCTTAAAAGGCTCCTCAATTGATAAACCAGAAACCCAGTCACACAGCTGACTTCGCAGCCAGAGGAAGCAAGGCCAAGGGGGTATAGTCACAGGGACACAATGATATATGTCCATGAGACCCACAAACAGAGGTGTTCTACATACCCAGGATGTAGAAGGCAGCCTCAGAAATCTTTATGGGGAATCCTGCCGAGATCTGACTTTATTCAGAGTAGGTATTTCAGCTTTGGGACAGCTCTGGGCAGAGGGGCTGACCAGCCACATCCATCTCCAGCCTTCCCTTCTGTCTTCTCTCCTCCTCCAGCTGACCTGCTTGCTAGATGGAGCACAGAACTCATTCATCTTATGCTTTAAAGCGGACATGCTCCTAAGCAAGAAGTGCTGCTTCCGAGTGGCCAGCAGTTGGTAGCTGTCTTGGAGAAGCACCACCAGAGTGCTGGGCCCTTTTCTCTGTTCACAAGCCAGGTAGTAAGTCTGGATGTTGTTGGAGAATGAAGTTATTTCTGTGATAGTTACTCTTTCAGTGGTGGCCCGATTCAGTTGTGGTCCCAAGCACATCCTAAGCCCTAGAACTCATGTTGGAAGTAGAGCCTTCTCCTGTAAGGCTAGCATATGTGAGCTGTTCAATAGTCTATGATCCCAAGGAGTCTAGCCAACCCTTTTACATCAGGACGCAATTTAACCATCTTCTATATCCCATAACATCACTCTGCTCTGTTGACCTGCCAGAGCCTAGGAAACCCTGGGGATGGGATTTAAGATTGCATTCACCTTAACTAGGTGCTCTGGCTCATGCCTCTAATCCCAGCACTCTAGAGGCCAAGATAAACAGATATCCGTGAATTCAAGGTCAGTCTGGTCTACACAGTGAGTTCCAGGCCAGCAACAGCTATATACTGATACCCAGTCTCTCTAAACAAAATAAACAACGATGAAGGCAGAGGGAAGGGAGGCAGATCTGTACCCAAGCAAAAGCATGGACTGAGAAGATCAGAAGCACTCTTTAGGGCCCAGAGTTCCTTTTGCTTTAGTTCCTTCTAGAAACAGTAAAACTGAGCTCCGCCTTACAGGACTAGCATCCAGGTTAGCTCATAAAAACCATTCTCAGCTCAACAACACCCCAGTTCCATAAAGATTAGCTGCTTTCCCCGACCTTCCCACATGAGAATGTGCTCTGTGAACTAGGCAGCTTGCTTATGTTAAACTCAGGGATTGGAGTCAGATGTAGATGAGCATCTCCTGTCATAAGCTGTATACCAGAAGCAAGTTACTCCTCCTCCCGGGGCTGCTGTTTCTAACCTGTAGGATAGGATTGGTCGGTAGCCCCAGCTTAACTGAGAGGAATCCCAGAGTTCTTAGTAAACATGCATACTCCCATGGGTCATCTGGTCTTTGAAAAGGTCCCCAGTTCTTAGTATGGATTCTGGGCAGGCTAGAGCCTCCATTTCCGCATGGGGGTATCCTGTGGGATTTTGAAGAGCCACCGGCAACCGAAGTCTGCTCCACAGCTCCAGCACAGAAGAGCCCTCCCTCCAGTGACCTGCCCCTGCATTTGAGGGAAGCCCTGACAGAATCAGGAGCTACAGAGCAGATCTCCAGGGAGAAACACCAGCAAGAAAAAACAAAAATACTATAAATACTATGACAGTGTACTCCGCCCTCCTCTAGCTTTCAGCTTCAACATTTTTTGTTCTCCTGAATAATGGCAAGATAAAAAAAAAAGTGGCCAGCCCAAAGGGGAGGGCTGGTACCACAACAGAATCTTTCCAATGTTCAGGGGGTCCCCCCACCGGGCCATCTCAGCCTGGACTTGAAGGCAGAGCTGCTACTGGGAGCAAGGTTCTTTTATCTCCCCCTACAGCCTGGCCTGGTGAGCCAAAGATGGAAGGTTTCAGGCGCGCAGGTATCCGGGTCTGGCGCCCGCAGCAGGGGCGTTTACAGTCCTTCGGGAAGCTGGACTCATCTCGAGGCTGCCGGCGGCTAAGACCAGCTCTGGTTCGCTCAACTTTGGACCTCGGGATCTTGTTTCCATCCCATCGCAACCTAGCAGGCTCGGGGGTGCGGGGTGGGGTGAGCCTGCTTTCAGAACCTAAGGACCCTCGGCGCAGGTCCGGCTTGGGAAGTCGCTGAGCTGGGGAGGGACGCAAGGGAAAAGAAGACAACTTACTTGGTAGAGAAGGGACCTTCTCTGAACCCCTGGGGCTAACTTCTGGCCGTGCTTCCTAGGCGGTGCAGGTGGCGCTCAGGGCTCTCCCGGGGATTCCCTAGCCTCAGGCATTGCCCACCTACTGGCAGCTACCCGAGCTACTCTGGAGTCCCAAGTCCTGCGGGCAGAGGTAGCTAAACCTCCCGCCCCTTCACGGGTCTGCCTCGCCCATCTAGCTAGAGAGAGCAGCAGGAGGCTCTCGGCTGTCCCTCTCCTCCCCGCCCTTCTCTCTTCTCCCGCCCCATCTCCTCCCGTCCCCCTGGGTTCTCCTCCCTCTGTCCCCCTACAATTGAATCTCTGGGTAAGAACGCGATTTAAAGGGCCATAGGCAAAGGAGAAGAAGGAAAGGCAGCAATGGGCGAGATGCAAGCACAATGGAGCAGATAGTAGAGATGTGTGGAGACTGTTTGTGTCTGGGTCTCGGTCACTTGGCAGGGACTCCGGTGCTGGAGGCTGATCGGAGAGAGCTACCAGCCTCCGCCTTACTTTCTTGCTCACTGTTAGCCCTTTCTTCCCTGGTTTGCCACCTGCACCCGCGGATGTGAGTGTGTGACCCGTGTGTATGTGGGAAGGCTCGTGTGTATTTGATTGCCCTGTGTGCTCCCGTGAACGTGTGTAAGCGCCCCCGTGAGTGTGTGAGTACACGCGTGCCTGCGTTTAGAGGCTGTGGAGTAGCAGACAGGAGAAACTCTCAGGGCAGAAATTGCAGGCTCAGAGCCTTGCAGGGAAGCATTGACAGAACTTCTGTGCCTTTCCAGAGACCCAGTGCAGCAGGTGGGGACTTGATTCTTAGGGTGCACCTCAAGCTACATCCTGATGCTCATGATGCTGATGAGTTTGCTCCTACCGCTGGACAGAATTCTGAGGTCTGAACCTCTGGCTGAAGATGAGAAGTCTAGAGAAGAGAATAAAGAAAACGGATCTGTTGTTGAGGCATTCTGCTTAGGGCCCTTCTCCTAAGCAGTCTATAGCTAGGTGGAATGGTAGGAAGTGGTCTTTCACAGAAGGGCAAGTGAGACCAGAACCATCCTGTAAGGTCGTTGGCCTTCCATTTCACTGCCCCACTTGTCTCTTTGTCCCTTCCCAAAGGCTCTTTATATAAAATATTAAAAATATAATGTCATTTCTGAAATGAAGTCCTATGTACGTTGTTGTATTAAAAAGTATACTAAATGAAAGCTGTGCAATAATGGTACACTCCTGAATCCCTGTGTTTCATTAAGCACCAGACCCACCCACCTTCCAGTTCTTTTCTTGTACATTATTCTGTCTCCACATTATTCTGCATCTGATCAGATCTCCCGATTTTATTTCATTTTCTGTGTGACATTCTCCATAACTATACTCCATTGGCTGCTGCTCTGGGGGCTGAACATCCTTCCGGGATCCATTGTTCCTCTCTACACAGCCCAGAGCCTTCTCCTTGCTGTTGGAAATGCCCATCCCCCCTCTTGTGGACTCCTGGCCTTGAGCAAAGAGAACTCTATTCTTCAATTTCTGAGAACTGTAGAAAACAGAAATGTCACTGTGCACTGGGAGAGCTGCTGGCTGGGAAGAGCCAGCAGGTGACTGTCTGCTGGTGCCTTTGGGGGAGTCAGTGCTGTTAACTCTAGCCCCTCTTTGTTACCCAGCCCTTGGGATTCAGCACCCCAATACTAGTCTTAGAGTAAGCTGCCTTTGACCCCTAAGGCAAACACAGCCTAACTGTGCTTGTTATATCCCCAGGCCCTAGCTCCTGGGTTTGGGAGAATCTTTATCATGGGAGAATTTTTATGATTGAGTGATGGCCATGACAATGAAGCTGGTTTATTCAATGACAAGGAGACACATGCCTGTCTCTTGCCTAGAGTGCAATTATAGTCTTGCAGGAGAGCAATGCCAAGGAGCCACAGTCCTAGACCACCCAGGAACAGAGCTGGGTGTCACCAGACCAGCACCTGGCCCTGATTACTTACTGTGATCTACTCTGTTAACCAGGAAATCTGTTTGTTCCTCAAGGGATTTTGACTGTCTCTGTGCTCATCTCATTGTCCTAGTTAGGTTTACTATTCCTATGATGCAACACTGTGACCAAAAGCGAGTTGAGAAAGACAGGATTGATTTGGCTTAAGCTTCATATTATATAGTTCATCACCAAACAAAGTCAGAACAGAAACTCAAACAGGGCAGGACCTGGAGGCAGCAGCTGAGGAGGAGGCCATGGAGGAGTACTGCTTACTGGCTTGCTCATAATGGCTTGCTCAGCCTGCTTTCTTATAGAACCCAGGACCACCAGCACAGCAATGGCATGACCCACAATGGGCTGGGCTTTCTCCTATCAATCACTAATTAAGAAAATGCCCTACAACCAGATCTGATGAAAATAATTTTCTTAATTGAAGCTCCCTTCTTTTGGATGATTCTAGCTTATGGCAAATTGACACAAAACTATCCAAAAGACCGTTGTGCTCTGGTTGAACACTCGGCAGGTAGTATTTAACTCTTTGATGTCTTAGTTGTCATGAGAATCTATGTTGTTCTGAGGTTCAGCCAATGCCGACTTGAAGCATTTGCTGAGTCTTGGCTCCATGTTCTATGCTGTAGTGGAAGTGGCCTTTGGATTAGTATAGAGAACACAGTGTTTCATCTGCCTCTTCAGAAAACATGTTTAAAAAAAAAAAAAAAGCCAGGATGGTCTTCTGGGCAGTACTGCTTTGATAATATTTTCTCAGTGCTGGGACCTTAAACCAAAGACAGAAAAATCTATGTCCAGCTTTTAGCCTGGGCTTTGAAAAATGAGACATGGTGGGTGGAATTCTAGTCCCGACTGGTGATCAAAAATTTACAAATTTAGAGTGCTCTGGGCTTTTCAGCCTAAGTCTGTGAGAGAACACAAGTGGCATCTAAGGACGGGTGACAGCAGCCTTTAGAGAGATTGGAAGGTGCTAAGTGTGTCTTTCATTGTTTGAAATTAATGAGAGGTACGACAAGGAAGCAGAGCCGGTGTGTGCTATCACTGCTAATTAGGGTGCCGACCACCTCGTCTGCTCTCTTTCATTTGCCTCCCTCCCCTTCTTTCATGAGTGAGAGCTGAATTCACAGTCAAAGTTTTTCTCTTTAGAATATGACACTTACAGGAAATTATTTTTGCATCCTATTTATAGAAATTGCATTTGCATTCATGAGGCTGGTATTATCTCATAAATATTTCCTGCCAATAAAATATTAATTAAAAGAATTTGTTGAGGTATACTCTGGAATCCTAACTAAATTTTTTCTAAGACAAATATTTTAAATATTTTTTTCTCAGGCTAGAAAATTCTCTCATACATTCATACATTACTTTGTATATTAATAAGCTCTCCAGAAATAACAGATCAATCAACAAAATATTTCCCTAGTTAACTAATAGACACATGACATCCATGCAATTTACTACTGAATCCCCTATAGTAGTACCCATTTTTCCTCTAGAATTAGCAACCTTAAGGTTTCTTTATGTTAAAATTGCAGACACACACAAACACTCAGAGAGAGAGAGAGAGAGAGAGAGAGAGAGAGAGAGAGACAGAGAGAGAGAGAGAGAGAGAGGTCCAATCAGTGAACACTAACCATGTACACAGCAGCCTTTCCTCATTCGCTGTTTCAATTGCCAGCAGTCACCTGTGGTCTGAATAAATCAAATGGAAAAGTTCAGAAATACTCACTTTTTAAATTTGATATTGCTTGCAATTTTGAGCAGCATGGTGAAATCTCACATTGCCTCACTCTGTCCCATCAAGGCACAGGGTGTCTATGCTGTATGAGAGACCACTCCCTGGGCATGTACTTGGTAAGGAATGTTGATGTCAAGGCGTCCTGCCTTCCTTAATAATATCTCTGAAGCAGCAATGTAGTAATATAGGCTTCACAGACCCCACAGCCATAATTGATCCCTTTGAGTGAAATGGTGAAAGTTCCCAACTTTAGAAGGAGAAATTTTCATTCATCCAAAGTTGGTACAGTTATAACAATAAAAAGCAAAACTTCAGTCTGTGGAATTTCAAAGAAGAGAAAAAGAAATTTGTGCTAGTTTTGTTATGGTGTGAAGTGTGTATCATTGTGGCCAAAATGGATGATGTGTGCTTAGCTTGGTTGGAGAAGCCTTGCATATATGTAGGGAAAGCATGAAGTGGAGATGTGGAGACAGGCAGGTTAAGGGAAATGTAAGTCATCTCACATTCACCAGTAGGTCCACGATGTTTGAGACACTTTGATAGATGCTGTAAGAGAAGGTACCAAGCATAATGGACATGGATCAAAAACACCTTCTATAAAATTGGGAAGGTCAGCAGGCAGACAAGGAAAGTCAGACTCACAGTGGGGTTTTGGTTCCTCTTGGCTGCTTGGGTGGTAGGTGTGGAACTGCTAAGAATGTGTATGAAGAGAAGTGGCTGACTCCTGGCTACCAGGCTAGAATGAACAGAAGGAACCTGGGAAGGAGACTAGGATTTCCACAGAAGAGACCCATGGATATGAGCTCCCTGGGTTCAGGGACTAGAAGTATGTGGTGCTGGGGCAGGGGGAGATGCTACAGGGATTTGGGGAAAGAACTGATTGGCGGATTGTAATTAGTGGAGTTTTCCTGTGCTCTCAACTCTACTGGATGTTCCCTGTCAACAACTGCCTGTCATTTTCTCAACAGCCTTTGAGGAACAGACTCAAAGGAGAAAGTGTCCTCCCCAAGGGTGCAGTCATCAGCAGTGTCAACCCACTTTCCTGAGATTCTAGAGTTATATTCCTAATTGAGATGGTCTGACCTGTGTTCCTACCAAATACTTAGGCTGAAATCCTAGCCCCTGGTACCTTGGTAAGTGGCTGTATTTGGAGACAGGGCCTTTAAAGAATTAATTAAATCAGTATAAGGATACTGTGGTGAGCTCTAATCCAATTTGGCTTACGTCCTTATAAAGAGAGAACATTTGGTCACAGAGAGACTAGGAACTGTTAGTCACAGAAGAAAGTCCATAGGCAAACACAAGCAGAAGACAATTGTATGCATGCTGGGGTGGGGTGGGTTTATGAGGACCAGGCCTTCAACACGTTGATATTGATTGGTCTCATGGCTTCTGGAACTGTAAGAGATAAAATTCTCTTATGTGTCTAGCCTTTGGCATGGCATTTGGTTATGGAAGTCTGATAACCAATACACTGACCCCTGGGAGGACCTGTGCCTTAGAGTTTCTAATGCTGTGATCAAACACCACGACTAGAAACACTTTAGGAAGGAAAGGGTTCCTACAGCATGTAAGTCTTTCACTGAGGGAAGCTAGGGGAGGAGCCTGGAGGCAGAAGCTGAGGTAGAAACCACAGAATGACATTGCTTACTGACTTTCTCCCCATGGTTTGACCAACCTACGTTCTTATTGGATCCACAAGACCAGAGGTGGTACTGCCCACAGAGGGCTTAGCTGTCCCACATCAGTCATCAGTCATGAAAATGGACCACAAGCTTTCCCATAGGTCTTTGTGGTGAGGATATTGTCTCAACTGATGCTCCTTTTTTCAAATGTTCTAGCTTGTGTCAGGTTGACATAAAACTAGCCAATGTCCCAAGCTATGTATTTGGAACTTAATTCTGCAGGTGAGAAGTCAGTACTTTGGATTTCTGGGCTAAGGAGAATTATGAAAGTCACTGTGAAGGTTCTGCAGGAGCAATTCATTTATTTCTTTTCCATGAATGATGGCAGGGCATCTATTTTGTGACTCCTATGAGTATAAAAACCACGTAAGTCTGGCTTTTCCCTAAATGCCACTTGCTCCTGGGGCTAACAGCACCTGGTGTACACTGGACAGCCAGCAAACACGGTCACGTGGAAGAACAGATGTGGGTCAGGGTCTGAAAAACAGAGAAATGGCAAGGGAACTCAGAGCTGGACATCATAAAGCTTGGACTCTGTGGAGGACAAAACTGTGCAATTTGTTCTGAAAAGAGTCATTTCTGGAGGGACAGACACTATCTGTAGGCGCCACCCTAAAGAACTTGGCAGAAGATGTTATCTGTGTTTTTTCTGTTTGAGATAGCACGTGTGTCCACTGAACATGCCAAATGTGCCACTAAATACAAAATAGAGTTTAAATATGAATTAACTGTGATTAAAAGAGGCTTTGAGGTGGTAACACACCTGTTTAGACTAGGATTTAGAGGCCTGGAAAAAACGGCTGGGATGGATGCTATGGGGGGGGGCGGGAAATAACACGAGAACAAATCCCCTGGAAGGAAGAAGCTTTGATTCACTTCTTTGCTATCTTTATTGGTTAATAATAATGATGATGGTGATAATAATAATAATAGTAATAAAAATAATAATCATAGAAAAAGAAGAAAGAGAAGACAAAGAAGAGAAGGAGGAGGAGGAGGAGGAGGAGGAGGAGGAGGAGGAGGAGGAAACAACCCCCCCCCATCAGTCTTGTGGAAAACTACAAATGCCTGGTTCTCCTGTTTCCACAAGGTGCTAATGTCGCCATCTCGTGGTTGAAAAAGATTCTACACTAAGTAGATTTGTGTCTGCTTGATTCATTCTCATCTGTAGTTTGTGGTTTTTGTTAAAGTAATAAATGCATGCATGTATTTGAAGCATGCCACTCCTCTAGTTTGACAAAATAACAATTCTTTCTCTTCTTCCTCCATTTCACAGTCTGCAGGGGCCACCCTTCCACTTCTCTTGACACTGACATTCCTACATTAGTACCTCTAGATGGCCGCCATTGAAGATGGGAACCCGACTGTCATTTCTTCCTGTTACCCCCACCACATGCTTTCACTCTTCCCATTTCTTACCTGGAGGTGAAGCTATGCCACCATTTAGTCACAGCTGATCCATAAAGCAAATCTTCCTCTTCTACCTCTCTTTGTATTTTGCTGTGTGCCTCATTTGTGTCTCTTAACACTGTCATAGAGAATTCTATGTTTTTCTCTCTTGTACAATTTCCAGAATCCTCCTTTGTGATTTTCTGCATGTTTGTATTTCGGCACTGTTTTGTTTTGTTTTCTATTTGAAGTTTTATTCTCTTTGAGATTTTTCTAAAACATGTGTTTTCATGTCTGGCTCTCCACAAATATTTGATAAACTGGCAAGAGAAAACTGTGGCTCGCTCTTAGGGCTTGGTACCTAGCTGGATCCCTGGAGGATTCTCTCTCTGAGCCATTTCACTGCAGAAACTCAATGCCTCTGTGCTGCTTTTGAGGTAGTCAAATTCCCTGGTTGGGAGGACTCATTTCATGAATGGAAGGTGGAACCCCAGCCACAAGAACTCTGACTACCAGATTCCTGACCACAGAATCCAGACTACCAGAATCTTGACCACCAAAACCCTGACCACAGAAACCTGACCCTAGAACCCTGAACACAGAATCATGATCACAAGAACACTAACTATAGAACCCTGACAATCAGAACCTGACCATAGTTCCCGGGCCAGAGAGCCCTCACTGGAATATCCTGACCACTAAATTCTTACTACCAAAACCTTGACCACCAGAACTCTGAACATTAGAACCCTGACTACCAAAACTCTACCAGACACCTGACCACCAGAATTTTAACCGCCAGAACCCCGACTACCAGAACCCTGACCATATTTATAACCCAGACCACCAAAACCGTAACCATTAAGAAACTGACCACAGGGCAGAACATGTCCCAGTGCACTCTGGAGCAGGCAGAGATAAACTCTGCCTGTCACAGTCCCCCCAGCTGCTGCTGAGGGAGTTTGCATGGCCGCCACCCTGCCTCCAATTGGTCAAGCAGAGAAAGACTGAAGACTTGAAATTCAGTCCCCTGTACAGTTCAGAAGTAGTGATTGAGCAGACCTTTTCCTCAGAGGTCACAGGAGGCACACAAGGCCGAGTGCCACAACTGACCAGGAGCCACCTAATTGTGAACCACTAAAGCCATGGGCAAACGCCAGTGCAAAAACTTACATAATAATATAAAGAACAACAAGGTAACTCCAGAAGAAAGTGGTGATCCTACAAATACAAGACCTGAACTAAGCAATGAAGAGGAAAGAGAAGAAAGCAACACCAAAAATTCCTGTTGGTGATCATCGAAGCTCTCAAAGAAGATATGAAAAATAGCCTTAAAGAAATAGAAGAAAATACAAACAAAAAATTGGAAGAGATGAACAAATCTATGAAAGAAACATGCCAGGAACTAAAAGCTGAAATAAAAGCTAAAATAGAAGCAATAAAAAAAGGCACAAAATGAGGCAAAGATGGAAATAGAAAATCTGAAGAAAAAAGCTGGAACCACAGATTCAAGCATAACAGAGTTCAAGAGATGGAAGATAGAATCTCTGAAGTGGAAGACTCAGTAGCTCAAATAGATATATCAGTCAAAGAAAATAGTAAAACTAAAAAAGCCATAACTCAAAATGTTCAAGAAATCTGGGACACCATGAAAAGACCGAATTTGAGAATAATAGGAGTAGAAGAAGGAGAAGAATACCAGCTCAAAGGCACAGATAATGTTTTCAATAAAATCATAGAAGAAAACTTCCCTAACCTGAAGAAGGAAATGCCTATAAAGATACAAGAAGCTTACAGAACACTAAACAGATATGACCCCCCCAAAAAAGTCAGCGCGCCACATTATAATCAAGGCACAAAACATACAAAACAAAGAAAAAATTTTAAGAGCTGCAAAAGAAAAGGGCCAACTCACATATAAAGGCAGACCCATCAGAATAATGCCTGACTATTCAATGGAAATGATGAAAGCTAGAAGGGCTTGGTCAGAAGTTATACAGACGCTAAAACAGCATGGCTGCCAAACTAGAATACTATACCCTGCAAAATTATCAATCACCATAGATGGAGTAAACAAGATATTTCATGACAAAGTCAGACTGAAAGAATATCTATCTACCAATCCAGCACTACAGAGAGTATTAGAGGG
>PVIH01010629.1:0-74030 GCA_004025045.1 Sigmodon hispidus
TCTTTTAACCAGACAAAATCATAAGTCTTTGAATTAATATAAGGAAGAAAGCCCTGAGGATTGTAGTGTAGATTTAGGATAGAGCATGGGCTTAGTATGCATGTGCCCTGCTTCAGAACCCTGGTACCAAAGAGAAAGCAAAAAAAGTGACTAGGGAAGAAACCCCCATCAAAAGGTTGTCAGTGAAGCCATTTGAATATTGACTGAGTTTTATTAATAGCTTCTTCCAAGGATTGTGTTAAACTTATAAACAAGTTGCTACCATTAACTTCCTATTGCATCATTGCCTTTAATACGAACAAATATAGTTCCTCAAACTTTAATCTTATTTTCCTTTCATTTTGATAGAAGTTGTATTGATTTTAAGAAACTTTCTAAATAAAAAGTCTGGCATTGAGATCCAGTGGGTTTTTTTTTTTTTTTTGCTTTAAAATTTTCAGTTAATTGTTTCTTTTGTGCTTAAAATTAATTTCTACAAAACTGACCAGATTTCTCACAAAAAAGTTTATCACTTTTACATTACTATTAGCAGGGACTGAGGACAGCCAGCATTCTCTTTTGTCAGTGATCTGGAAATTGGTCATTCTAATAGGTACATAATGATACCTCATTGTTTTAATTTGCATTTTTCTGATAACATATGCTGTGGCGTTGTGTCCTTTCTTATGTTTTCATGCCATCTGTGCAGTCTCTTTGGTGATGCATCTGTTGAGGTTGTTGTTTCATTACTCTAGTTGGTTTAAATTTTTCTGCTAATTTTAAAAGTTCTTGTGTATCATTGAAAATTAGATTTCATCCAACATATTCAACTTATTTTTGTAAATATATTTTATGGCAATATTATTTTGCTTTTTGAAGGTTGCTTCTCAGGATCATCTTATTTGTGACATCATTTATTTTTATGAGCAGATTCAAAGAGTTATTTAATTTTTTGTGAAACAATTGATATCAATTTATTTTTATCACACTGTTTCATAGATGAAAAAGCTGATAAAATTTTGTATTAGTTGCAAAATTCTTACCTAAACTTTAGTTACAAAATTACAACTTTTCTAAACTAATATTTTAACACAAAGTTGAGGTATCTTTCTATAAAAGATTTTACATAAATTCACTCTAGTGGTTTGAATGAGAATGACTTCATAGGCACATATTTGAATGCTAGATTAGTATACTTACTAGAATTGCTTGGGAGGGATTGGTAGGTGTGGCTTTTTTGAAAGAAGTGTGTCACAAGGGGCTTTGAGGCTTCAAAGGCCACATCATTCCAGTTAGTTTTCTCTGATCCTACTTCAGATAAGGATGTAAGTTGTCAGCCACTGCTGTGATATCAGGTTAGCCTGTCTGCTGTTATGCTTTCTACTATGAAGACAGTGAACTCACCTTCTGAAACTGTAAGCCCAATTAATTAATTTATAATTCTTTTTGGTTGTGATAGCTCATCACATCAATAGAAAATTAATTGAAATTGGATTTTCTAAATATATGTATATATAGAATGTAAATAGAGTAACATAAAATAGAAAGGTGACTATTTTTTCCCACATAATGTTTGTTTTAATTATTTGGAAATTTCGTAAAGTGCACCATGATCACATTTGCTTTCCATTCCTTCCAGGTTCAATCTTCCCTAATTTGCGCCCTCACCCCTCCAAAAAATCCCAAAACACCTCAGTTAATTTGTGTTGCCTATATACTCATTAAAACATGGTCAAACTCATAGTGGCCAGCCCCGTAGAGATAACTGAGTCTTTTTCCATGCCCATCATCCACCTCCCTGACCCTACTCCCTGCCAAAACTATCAACTGTGAAAATCTATACTTCTTCTATTTTTTAAGAACTTTCTTTAATAGATTTGAGACTGGCCTGACTTTCTCCTTCTATGCCAATACCTGTTATAGCCATTGTTTCTCTAGTTCATTTATAATTCAACTTCTCTCAGCCACACATGCATCTCCACTATATCTTTTTTTATTAATTAGTTTTTTCTTCTCTCATAATTGCGTCCCAGTCAAGTTTCTCCTCCATCGTCTCCTCCCAGTCTCTTTCCCCACCATCCCTCTCCCTCAGATAACCTCCTCTTTCGTTTTCCTTCAGAAAAAAACATGCCTCCAGAGATACCAACTAAATGCTACAAATAAGATGCAATAGACAGGAATGTATTTTCAATTAAAGGCTGGATGAGACAACTCAGTAGGAGGAAAATGGTCTCAAAAGCAGGCCAAAGAGTCAAGAGACAGCCCCTGTTCCTACTGTTAGTTTTCCCAGAAGAACACCAAGCTATACACCTATAACATATAAGCAGAGGACCCAGGTCAGACCCACACAGATTCCCTGATTGTTGCTCTAGTCTCTGTGAGCCCCTATGAGTACTGGTTAGTTATTTCTGTAGGCCAAATTCTTGGGGTGTTCTTGATGCCTCTGGATTCTCTAGGCTCTGCCTAGCGTTTAGCTGTGCTCTGGCCTTGATAAAACCACTTTTTTAGATTTATTAATTTATATATATATTAAACATAGTTCCCATTCTCTTCCCTTCTCCCACTCACACTTCAAAGTTCTCATCCACGCCTCAGTGAGGAGTAGGCCTCTCATGGAAAGTCAATTTTTAGCCATCAAAAAATGGAAATCAAATCATTTTGGAAATACAGTCTTACACTCGTCAGAATGGCTAAAACCAAATACACTGATGACAGCCTATGTTGAAACAACTTTTTAAAAGTATCTTCCCATATGCCCTGACTTTGGTTGTTTTTATAGAAATACTGCATGCTCTGTAGCATCATCCTTCATGAGTCTCTAGCTCTAGTGCTCCTTACAGCCACTTAGTTGCCTGCAGACAGCACCATTTACAGTGCTACATCTTTGCCCTTTAGTGCATTTTTTTTCCTAATTTTTTTTTGCCCTGTTAAAGACACATCTTTATAGTGTCCAAAAAGTTATTCCATATCACCTTCTATTATGAGAGCTACACTGGTAAACTTCAGATTAGGTGTTTAATTTTTAGACTACAATGTGGAGATGAAGTTATGGAGCATTATGCTTCTTCATTTCTTAATAACACAGGATTGTTTAAGTTGTAAAATAAAATGTTTCAAATCAATTATTTACTTTTGCATATTGTGAAAAACTAACTGCAAGTTTTGAACATTCAACTTAGGAAGAAAACAAGTCCTCCATTTTTGATTGTGTAATCTTTTTCAAAGGTGACTTTTAAAATGACATAGTGAATCAAGGTGTGGGCCTAATGCACCATGCAAACTATGACTTAAAATTCATGGACATTACACTTTTAAATGTTGTTTCATCCAATTTTTTCTTAATATTTTTGTCTCCAATTTCCTATACATCAGAGCTTAACAATTCTGATGTTCCACTCATTCTCTTCTTCAATTTATTCATGATAATAATGAAACAAAATCTACAATCCAGTCAGTGAACACATTAGCTTCCACTTCCACTTCATTTATAACATGTGATCTCACCAGTTTGACTAAGTTTTTCCTGAATGCCCCATATGACTAATAATCTTAATAGACAACTTGATGGGCATAGAACTACAAGAAAAATATTCCTCTGGGTGAGTCTACTTCTGTGTTTCCAGAAAGGTTTAACTAAGGAAAGAAGATGTTGATTTTGGGTTTACCCTCTGAAGGCTTGGGTTCTGGACTGGGTAGAACAGGGGAAGCCAACTGAGCAAGCACCTACACTGATTTTTTTTCTACTCTTGTCTGTGGACACAATATGACCAGCCACTTCACACTTCTGACAACATGCTGTCTCTGTGGTGATGAACTATGTTCTTAAATGTGTTATAAAATGAACTCTTTTCTTTTATTTGCTTATGTCAGGTATTTTTCTCATAGATTAAGGAGAATAGCTCATCATATATTAAATTCTCACTATTCCTAGTCAATTCTGGTCTCCTAGTAACATTTGCTATATCATTCAGCAATATCTTTATTTTTAAGTTTGTGGGATCTCTTTTGATTTTCCTTGAGTCTTTTCTTCTCAAAGCCCATAACCATTTCATAAGGAAATTTTCCAGTCTTTGCCTCAAAAATAATTGCATAGAGATTTTTAATTTTTTTACTACCTTTCTTTTACAAATTTGTTTAGAATTATCCTATGTGTATTTTGTTTTGTCTGCATGTATATACTTGCATCATGTACAGGCAGTATCTATGAATGTCAGATGAGATTGTCATAATTAAAGATAGGAATGATTCTGAGCCACAGCATGATTGTGGGTAACCAACCCAAGTCCTCAAAAAGGACAACAGGTACTTCCAACCATTGAGTCATTACCTTATACCCTTTACTGCCTCTCTTGCATATTTTCTGAGACATAACATTTGTGTTTCTAGATTGTTAAAAAGGCCTCCTAAAACAGACCTCCATTTTTGTACTTTTTTTATGGTTCCTATGGAACATAACAGGTAGTACAAAGGACATCTGTTTCATCATCACTTTCCCTATTTGAACCTAAAATGCTAGTATCTACCCTCATGATTTGAATATGTCTAATATCCTCTAAAATTTAGGTTGATATTTAACCTCTATTATATCACATTAAGAAGTAAGAGTTGTGACCCTTAAAAGATGATTAAGAGCCAACATTCATAAAGAGTTAATATAATTATGAGATTCTAGAGATGTTTTCCTCCACATAGTTTCCTTGACTCTCTCCCACTCCCATTACTTCTCAATAAATGATGTCCTGAGGTAGCCAGTCTATTGCCTGCAAGAAGGTCCTCCTCATATTTGTACTCTCCACAGAGACATGGGCTGTGAGTTTAAATAGGTCTATCTTTGGGGGCTGGAGAGATGGCTCAGTGGTTAAGAGCACCGTCTGCTCTTCCAGAGGACCTGGGTTTGATTCCCAGCACCCACATGGCAGCTAACAACTGTCTGTAGTTCCAGTTCCAGGCAAACACCAAGGCAAATAAATAAATAAATAATAAATAAAAAAAAAAGGTCTATCTTTAACATTTAATGATTTCTTTATTAATTTGATATTATAAACTGAAAATAAACTATATTTAAGAGCAAGGTTGTTTTTATATATTATTGTTTTCTTATCAAATTAATTGTTCATTGACCAACTATGGTCAAAATAATTGTGCATAATTATTATCTTAACTTTAGAGCTTACAGTAATAAATGTTCTTCTACTCCCATTTTTCACAAGGATCATAGACACATTCAAGCATGTGTCCCGTCAATCTCTAAAGTGACGTTTTAAGGCCTTACTCATTACTGAATTTTTATACAAATATTAAATAAAATGTTTACTTTGTTCAAACCCTCATTTTTCTATAGCATTCTTTCTTTTCCCTTGTGTTATTTCTATAAGTTTCACATCAGTTTTATTAGGTTTTAGAACAAATGTTGTTAGTTCTGTGCGTGAGAGCAAATACACACTAACAAGGCCACACACTAGAGTGTATTTAAGATAGGAGTCTGAGGCGGGTGAAGAAACAGAGAAGCAAGACAGAAGTCAGGGGACAGAGAAGAAAAAGGACCAGAGCATGTGCTTGCAGTCTCTTTTAAGGGAAGGAGCATGCACGGGTATGCGTCATGGGTCCATGGAGGTGCTTCTGTATGCAGTGCCACAGGGTTTACAGAGCCATGCCCAGGGACGTGCCTCAGTACAAGGTGCATCTCACCTGAGCCAAGTAGGCTCAGCTACGTAGAATGCCAAGAATCCTTACAAATGTCAAGTATCTATATTTACTAGTCTTCTTGTATATATTTTGCTCTTCTATTGGCAAAATTTATTAGAACTTATATTTTTTCATTAGCTATTTCCCATAGATTCTTAGTTTCCTCATGAGCAATGGCATCTATGTGAATTTTTCTGTTGTCTTCTCAGAAAATGAGAGTACAAATTGCAAAATGAAAGAGACATGATAATCTACATACACACCTCTCAATCATGATTGTGTTATAAGGGATAAAGTGATGTATATAAACAATACATTTTTATTCATAATGTTAAAACCTTATTAAAATAATTAAAATAATCATTATTTTCTACAAAGTTTAAAAGATAGCATGTCTTTATATATTAATATTTTTAAAAATTTAAAGTACGTTTGTATTTAACAAATATAATTTTAATATTAAAAATAATAAAACATTTCTTTCTATTTAACACAATTTTTGATATTCTGTCTACTTTTCCTTATTGTTTGGTTCTCATGTTACGCCAAATGGCTATGAGACTTAGAACAATTTTATATCTATACAACATTGTATGCTCCAACCAATACTTGGGTAAAGTCTTCTGAGAAAAATTAATTTTTTTGCTTTCAAAAGCAAAAAAACCCCACATATTTTTCTCTTTGTGGTTTGAAATTTATCTTTTTATGACATCAAGAAATTGTTCACTCATAAAGCAATACTAATACATGATAGTAGTATTCATAAAATTTGAATGAACAAGAAATTAAATATTTTTCTTAATGAAATGATAACAAAACAGAAAAAAGAAATTTATACCCATGATGTGAGGCTATCTATCAATATATGTAGGGCTTTCTAGAAATATGGAAGAGCAACAGTCAAGTTGTAGACTATACAAACAAGTTACATTGGAATGAGAAAAAAGAAAGAGACAGTATGACATGAGAAGAATGAGGAGAGAAATGAGTAAGTTCTTGATGATCATAGAATCTGTTTTTATATCACACATACACAGTTGGAAAAATGTGCATCATTTCATTTTGAAATTCATATATCTTTGTATATTTGAAAGTTTATGTTGTGTGCACATATATACACATTAAAACATAAAAGATGTTATCTTAGACATTCTAATGCTGTAAAGAAACACCATGACTATGAAAACACCTATATAGGAAAAAAGACTTTTACCTGGGATGTCTTACATTCTCAGAGATTTAGTTCATTATGATCATGGTACAACAACATATTATGCAGGCAGATGTGATACTGAAGAAGGAGGAGAGAGTAGAGAAGGTGCTACATGTTGATCCTGAAGGAGACAGAAAGTGAATTTAGATACTAGGCAGTATCTTAAGCATAGAAAACCTCAAAGCTTGTTCCCATAGTATACACTACCTCCAACAAGGCACACCTATTTTAAAAAAGCCTCACCTCTATGTAATGTACCCTCTATGAGCTTATGGGGTTAATTACAAGCAATCACCAATATTCATTTGTTGAAAGAATAGTAGGGTTGTACAATTTGATTATGTGGAATATTTAAAAATGTATTCTATTTTTTAAAAAAACATTTATTCATTTATTATGTACACAAAATTCTGACAATGTGTATGCTCACACTACAGAAGAGGGCATCAAATCTCATTATAGATGGTTGTGAGCCAGCATGTCATTTCTGGGAATTGAACTCAGGACCTGTAGAAGAACAACCAGTGCTCTTAACCACTGAACCATATCTTAAGCCATAGAAATAAATGTGTTATATAGTTGAGACAAAATCTGCTTAGTATTTTATATATAATTATACATATAATATATATGTGGTAATATAAATAATTGGGATCTCTATCTTGGCTTTAAAAAATATTCTTTTTTTTTTTAGATTATTAGAACTGTCAGTGGAAATTTTTACCTCTGAGTTTGCAATGTTTTACTGTTTATTGTTAGAATGTGACTTTTGAGATTGTATTGGTTAGGATTTTATTGCTGTGAAGAGACACTATGACCACAACAACTTTCACAAAGGAAAACATTTAATAGGGGTTGTCTTAGAGGTTTAGTTCATTGTTGCTATGGCAGGAAATATGATAGCATGCACCCTCCTCTTATGTACTTTCTTCAACAAGGTCCTGCCTATTCCTACAAGGCCACACCTCCAATTGCAGCACTCCCTGAGTCTATGGGAGACATTATCATCCAAACCATCATATTTCACACCCTGTCCCCATAGCAATATCTTAAATGTAATAACTTGTAAACAAAACAGCTCACATAATTCCAACATACAATAGCATAGACTATACATTGTTGGCCCAAAAGGGAAGAAAGAGAACATAATGAGAGACCAGAAAATCAGCTGAGGAAACTGCAATCTCTACATCTCCATGTCTGATGTCAATGTGCTCTTCAGATCTCTAACTCCCTTCGGCTTTGCAGTACACTTCTCTCCCGTGGGCTGGTTCCAAACTCAGTCTTCAGTTTTCCTTGTTAGATATCTCATGATTCTGTCATCTCCAGCATCTTAAAGTCTCCAACACAATCCAGGCTTTACCTTCACGGATTAATATAATGACCTCTCTAGGATCCCACACAATATACCTGGCCTCAGAGACTTTCCTTCATCTTATAAGGAGATTCTGTATCCCTTTTCTTATATCCTTCGACTCTAAAGCAAACCAGTGTGGCTGAAGCTGCCTAGTTCTGCTGTTTACAAAAGCTGGAACATGGCTTCCGTATTCAAATACATTTTCATATGTTTTCTGTTTTTGATGGTTTCCTTCACTAACTCAACCTCTAGACCAGGATTGACTTGAATTCAAAAAAACCTACCTTGTTTTGCCTCCAGAGTGCTGGGATCAAGAGCATGCAACCACACTTGGTCCTAAACTTCTTAGAAAATGCCTTCTCATAAATTGAAAATATAGTTGTATGAAACCCTGACCTGAGGTCACCATTCCACTTTATTCCATTTAAATTTCAGAGTTTTGTTTGTTTGTTTTTGGGTTTTGTTTGTTTGTTTGGACATGTTTATCTCCTTGGACATGGGATTTAGCTCCATTCTACTTCCTAGTACCCAATTTATCCTCAAACTTCATTTTGCATGTTCCTCAACTTGCTCATTTTCATCAAAGATCTGCATATAAGAGTGAACACTAATAGCCACAGGACAGAGGCAATACCAAGTTGTTTTGAGATTCTTTCTGCTAAAGCACAGTGCTTAATCTAAAACTCTTCAGTTTAGCCTCAGTTAGATTTTTCAGACAAGGGTAAAAAGTAGTGGTATTTTTAGTTATAATATCCTAAGAATGGTCACCAAGAAACAAACAAACTTTCTTCTCTTAAGCCTCTGGAGCTGGGCTCCAAAGGCTAAAATTGCTGTTAGTACCATGGCCATGCTGCATTATATGGTCTCACACTGTGCACATTGAGGCAGAGGACTCAGACTCAGTGGGAGTGAGTGCTAAAGTCAGAGTCAGAGACAGACAGACAGACAGACAGACAGACAGACAGATAAACATAGAGAGAGGGAAAAATGGGAGAGATATGAATTTGAGAGGCAATGGTGAAATGGGCATGGGGTAAAATTGGAAGTGAAGCAACATAATATAGATTAGATTCATTATATACATTCATTAACATTAAATAAAATATCTTTTAAAATTACATAAGAAAAATAGACATTCAAAATCTATCATTTAATGCAAGTAAACCCTAACAGAAAATAATAAATAAAAGTAACAATAAACAAATAGGCATTTACATATGTTCCAGAATCATACACACTTTTAAAATTCTCACTTTACTTGTTGCAACAGTAATGAATAGTGTTATATTAAGTTGTAAAACTTGGAAGAAGATACAGAGTTTATTGATGTTTTTGGCAGACAGGGACATGTTACTTTCATAACTTGCATGTTCAGCAAGTCCTGAGGCATGGCTCATGGTGGCCCAGATCTTTCATCAACAATTGAGGAGAAGTAGGTTAATATTTTTCTAAAATTATTCTGTGTTATTTTTCTCCCAACAACATACTGGCACCCATTAACTGATGAATTTTGCATTCCCTTTTATTAGCCATAGTTAAGAATTCATTTCCAAACTGTCAGTAAGATGAGTGTTATTGCCCTTAAGCTATGCTTCTGGCTACTGCTTTTAATGTTATCTTAAAATACAATCTTCACAATACTTTTTATGTCCTTAGAAACTATCTTAGCTATCCCTTTATTAAAATTAATAAGTCAAAATTATGCATGCACATATATTTAATTTTAAATGTGAGTCATTGCTGAATGTTATCTAATATATAATCATCATAAGATTTTGATTAACATTTACAAAAATAAATTACTTCTATGTATCTAAACTAATTGATCATACATAAGCTTATATTATCTTCTATTTTTTTACTAGTGCCTTTTTGGAACTCTACAGCACTTTCTACACTTTTTTCATTAAGGTGCACTGAGAAAAACACTAAAATTTTTTGTTCCAAGATTGAACCAGAGGAGCCAACTACATGCCATTAGCCATGAAAAGTTTAATTCATTTTCTACATATTTAGAATTTCTAAGAAAATAAAATATAAAATCAATTAGTAAAACATCAGTATATAGCATATAAGTATATGCACATAAAATTTAAGCCTGGTAATATGATTTTATTCTTGAAATTGATATCTTTATTGCCAACCTGAAGTTGTATAAAACTAATACTTTCAGATTCTTATTGAACTGTAATGTAATGTGATGAGTTTCAATACCGTAAATAAATAATCTGCAAATAAAATCACTTTGGGAATTAAAGTTTCAAGGAAAGAGTTTTAGGCGGAAACAGGAACAGAAGCAAACTTAGCTGCTAAAAGCATAATCAGTCCTTAGGTTACTCCCCCTTTTGTTCTTCTTTGTCCATCTATCTGTATGATCATGTACACTTGTGTGCTCACATGCACGTGGCCATGAAAAGGTCAAAGTTATCTTGGGTGTCTTACTCCATCACTATTCATGTCTTTTGAGACAGGGTCTCATATTAAACCTAGATCTCGCCCATTCCACTAGTTTAATTGTCCAGCATGTTCCTGATCTTTTTTCTGCTTTTGACATCACATATCCAGTCTTGGTATTACATATGTATACTTCTAGGTTTTCTCTTAGATTCTGGGGACGTAAACTCGTACTAGTGTTTCCATCATTCCTGCCACTGATTTCTCCAGAAAAAAAAATATATATGTATATATATATATATGGTTAGGGTTAGGATTATATGTATATAAATATATGTATATATATATATATATTTAGAGATCAAGAGAGATTGGAAACATACCAATATAAAAGCAGAATTTACCAATTCAACAAAAGAAAAGTAAATTAGAATGACTTACAGTGATCCAAAAGAAAGACATTTAAACTTAATATGTTGTATATAATTGATTGATATAAGTTATAAAACATTTTGGATATTACATTACATTGTATAAGTGATCTGAGAATATATGTAGCATATATAGTGTATACATTAGAAAAATGATTGCGTTATTTGAAATAGTTTATAATATGTTAAAAGGAGCTTGAACAAGAATATACATGGGTAAAAATATGACTTGATTCAAAATAAAAAAAGCAATAAAAAAAGATGCCTAATAGCCAAGAAATATATAATAGAAAGTCTGTTTACAACTTGTGTTGCTAGAGTTTCCAAGCAAAAAAATCTAGCCTTTGATGTTGTAGCATATAAAGCATGGCCACACACTAGAACCATGTAGGAGAAGAGGTGAAGGGCGGTAAGAAGAGTGTCAATCAATGTGACCAGGTTGAACAAAAAATAGAGTTTGGTAGCCTCCTCTGTGTGTCTTGAACAGTTGAGTGGACACTGTGTTCATATCAGAGGGGAGTAAAATCTGAGATTAAAGAACTGCAGGGGGGAGAGTATGATAGAGTTTACAGAACAGGCAGTCAGGTCTAGATTGACCTGGTTCAAGCTTTTCTTGTTTCTTGCTCTGGAGAATTTACCAGTTTCATCACCTGAGGAGGAAGATTACTTTGCATAATTAACCTGCATCCATGAAGGGGTGCAGCATTAGGTCCCATACCATTCTGACCTGATATTATAGAAATCAAAATAACTAAAAGGGGAGCTTCTTCTGCTTAGGTGTTTTATGGCAACAGCAAGAAAAAGCACAGAGGTTAACTGATAATAATTTAATGGATTTTTAATATATTGACTACACATTAACAGAGTTTTGTGTACTATTTCTATATATCTTCTCTTAATGAAATTGACTTAACTATTTTCTGTTGTTCCCTGCAGTACTTTAACCCTAAATTTTTCTCCCCTCTGATATGAACACAGTGTCCACTCAACTGTTCAAGATGCAGAGAGGAGGCTACCAAACTCTATTTTTTGTTCACCTTGTCACATTGATTGTCTGTTCATCTCTTCTCCTACATGGTTCTAGTATGTCGCCACGCTTTATATGCTACAACATCAAAGGCTAGATTTTTTTGCTTGGAAACTCTAGCAACACAAGTTGTAAACAGACTTTCTGTTATATATTTCTTGGCTATTAGGCATCTTTTTAATTTCTTTTTTATTATGAATAAAGTCATATTTTTATCCATATATATGCTTGTTTATCACGGTATGAACCCGCCATGAGATATGTTTTAAATGAGGTTTATTTTGTGAGAATCACTTACAAAACAGAGAAGGTTTTAAGAAATGGTGAAGGGATAAGGTTGTAGCGCACTGGAGCGTCTGTAACGAAAGCTCCTCACCCACACAGCCGAACTTCTGAACTCCCACACTGCCAGCCGGACCCGTGAACAGAACGGAAGCTGCATCATCAGTCCGAAAACCCGCGCAACCGGTCTGGAACTCTCATGAGAGAATGCCGGCTTGCTGTCCTGGTCCTCTCCCTCGGAGGTCTACTTCCAGAATCCTTTTCAGTTGACCACGCCCCGCTCAGGTCCAGCCCTCTGCCGTGATCCGTTCACATGTATAGTTCCTGATTTCCCGCTACACTTGTTCAAGCTCCTTTTAATATATTATAAACTATTTCAAATAACACAATCATTTTTCTAATGTATATATTATATATGCTACATATATACAAATTCTATCTATTTTTGTGTCAACTGTTTTGGCTGCTATGTAGCAAGGAGATTTAGCTCCTCTGTGTCCAGATTGTTTTCATTAATGTGATGAATGTCAGTGCCACTCATTTGCAGGAGAAATTCTGGGTTTTAATTCTTCATAGAAAATATATTCTGTTGTATATACATATTTAAGCCATATTTTCACTATGCATTTATCTCTTGAACTTCCAGATATATTCCAGATTTAACTATTGGGAGTTATTCTGTAAGTATCAAAGCTATGCAGTTCATCATAGTGGCATGCTTATTTCATTTTTGTGGATATAAATACAAAAGTGAGTTCAAATGAGATGTCTATGTCATTATTTACATGAGCCTACATTTTGTTCTTCACAATGACTACAATAAATTATATCTCTAGCAATATTTTATAAAGCATCTTTTCATCCACATCATCATGAGCCTTCAATCCTTTCTAATTTGCTTGCTTATTTAGAAAAGTAGTTGTTCTAGAAGTGCTATGATGCTATCTTGGTGGGGCTTGAATTTGGATTTGTATCTTCCTGATGGATTGTGTTGTTGAGTTTTTGGTTTTAATCTCTTCTTTAGATAACATCTATTCAGGGCAATGTTTATCCTGTTACTTGTGTAGTTGTTATTCGAGTTTGTTATGCCTCCATCAGACAAAAAGTTGTCAAATATTTTCTCAACTTTGTAGGATGCCTCCAATCTGTTGTTTATTTTTGTTTGTAAAATCTTTGTTTCTTGATATAATAGCATTTGTCATTTTTTTTATTCTTTTGTGTGTGCTTTTATTTCTACACAAATGATTATGTCCTATACCAATGTCTTAAAGTATTTTCCTTATATAATATTCATGTACTTTGGAGGCTCAAGTTTTACATTGAATTTTTTGATTGATTTGAAGTTGTTTATTATTACTTTATTAGTATTATTTGAGACATGTACTTCTGGACATGGGGCCTGTCCTGAAATGTGGTTAATATATTCAGTGACACACCATTGGAGAAAACTGATATTTATTTTTTTCAGAAGACATCAATTGCAAATAGCTTTTTGGTTAGGAATGGGATTTTCTGTCCACTTCCAATTTTTAATTCTGGGAATTTGTCTGGTTTGAATCCAAGAAGATCTTGTGTATTCTGTTTCATTCTTCAGAATTTATATGTACATTAAATCTGTTATGTTGAAAAGGTACTATATTCTTGGAGTCATCCACCATCTCTGGCTCTTAAAATTTTTCTGTCTCAATTTTTGCACAATCCCCTGAGACTTTAAGGAAAGGTTTTGATTTTTTAAAAATCCATTTAAATTGATTTTGTGTTTTGTTTTGAGGGATTCTTTTTTGTGGGGGCTGATTTTTTGTTTTATTTTGATATTGTTTTAACTTTTTTTTTGTTTTGCTTTGAATTTCATTTTGTGTGTGTGAGAGAAAGATTGAGACAAAGACAGAGAGAAAAAGAAAACCATGGAGTTGGGAAGAAGCTTGGAAAGATCTGTGAAGTGTTTGGGGAGGAGAAAAAAATGAACAAACTATAGGGATGAGAAAAATAAAACAACCTATAAAATATTACAATTTTTAATTAGGAAAAGTATCGCGGTAAAAACCCACCATGAGATATGTTTTAAGTGAGGTTTATTTTGTGAGAATCACTTACAAAACAGAGAAGGTTTTAAGAGAAAGTTAAGGGATAAAGTTGCAAGGCACCACGCCGCTGCACTCTCTCGCCTCCGCCTGGAGCTCCACCGCTGTGAACCGGAAACCCTGCCCCCTTGAACCGAAAGCCCTGTGCCCTGGCGAGAGCTCTACACAATAGAACACCTGCATCCTGTCTCTCTCCAGGTGTTGTCCGAATCCCGTTCTCGGTGGTCACACCCCTGTCAGCTTCTGCGCTCTGCTGCAACCCGCACACATGTGCAATTCCTAATTTTCCCCTACATCTCCCCATTTTATCTAAATAGGAAGGTTCTAAACTAGGTATAAAACTACATATTATAGGGATCATCATAAGACAGTGTCTGGGAAAGAGGAAGGTACTAACATAAGTGAGGTCAAACTACCACTAACAAACAACAACTACAAAGTGCAATTTAATATCTAAAATGTTGATACAAGAAAATGCACAGGGATTGCTTTAAGGCTGTTTATCTTAAACAATAAAGTTCTAACACCTGAGTGTCTTTGCTGAAATGTGAAGTAATAACAACCTCAACTATCTAATCTTCAACACCTTCAAGACCTGAGAAGGAAAATATATACCTAAAGTTGGAAGCATGAAGTAACTTCCGGAATTTAGAAGAAGACATGACAGTTAACTACCTGGACAGTCATCCACCACTTCTCTTTACAACGGGAGCATCCATCCCTGTGGCTACTGGCCTATGATATCTGACAAGTCTCCATAGAAGCAGGGTATTTTTTGGTAGGACCATCTTATCCTGGCTAGGCCGGCTTTGGCAGTCTCTATCCCTCATCCTGCAGGTCCATTTCGGACAGTGTGTACGCTGACAACAGTCGGGACAAGTGCAGTCCTTTGCCCTTCAGGCCATTATTTGCCAAACTAGACAATCTCTTTGCAAGATGTCTGTGATGCTCAACACCACCTTGAGAAAGGAACGGTGATGCCAGGAGTTGTCATGTCTCTCAAGGCCAAATTCAAGATAACAGAATCTTGAATGCCATATTCTCTCAGTCTATGAAGTGGTTGAAGACGCCTATCTATTTGGTATATTCTGACATGTTTCTGAAAAGTCTGAGTATCCTGACTGTTAGGTGATAAATCTGAGTAACCATAATCTGCAATCCCAATCAACCAAGAAAATGAGGCTAACATTGTATAAATAGGCATTCCAAAATGAGTGTACAGCTCCTCCAAATAATTTCAAGTATAACAATCTTAGGAAAATTGACCAAAATACACATTTTGTACCAAATGACAACAATATCCTAACTATATATCATTATATATAAAAATATATCTAAACAGATTTATATAAAACAACTCATTTGTATAGTACAACAAATGTTATGACTATCATAAATAATTAGAGGTAGAAATTGCATTATGGAAATGACAAGGCACTTAATATACATCAAGGTGCAAAATATTTTAGACAGAGGTAGACACATGCAAAATAGGGCAATTATACATTCAACTTTGCATCAATATATTATCCCAATCAGACATATAGATTAATTTCCCATTTGTGTCAATATACAAACATTCATACCATGTTCAACTTTGTATCAATATACATATTATCTAAATCAAACATATAGATTGATTTCCCATTTATATCAATATACAAACATTTGTACCATATCAATTCATTTTTCATTCATCCTTTGGTTAATAGTTGTTTGCAAGTATAATGATCTCCTATCTATTCCCTTTTCTTTCTCTCTCTCCTTTTTTTATAATATCATTCTATCCTCTACCCAAGATTAACTTATAACCATCATACCAAAATGATAATTGACCATAACCCTCCCTTGGATGACCAACTTATCGGGAAAGGGACATAGTTCTTTCATTAAGTTGCTTCATGCTGGCCTGTGGGTGACGGTATCTCTGTGGGGTCCTGTAAACTAAACAATGGTTAAGTCCTAATGAAGTAACTGCAAACATATATATATAAAACCATTCCACAAATGTCTATAACCATTCTCATTGCACTGAGTGAGTCCATCTGAAATTCTTGTTAAAGATATAAAGATATGATATGAAACTATCTTACAACTGTCCTGATTGGTCTATACCTCAAAAGTGATCACTGAGTGACATACAGCAGGTTCCTTCTTACTCTGTCTCAATGTGGTTTTTTTTTTTTTTTAATCGGTGGGGGCCCCATCTTCCTTCAGGATGCCTTGTAGAGTGCTGGTAGGAGAAATTGTTTTTAATAGTGAAGGATCCAATGGATATTATCAACTGAAGATATTGAACCATCAGAGAGTATTGTGTGCAGAAAAGATTTCTAAAGTAAGAGAGTAAAAAATGTAGAAAGGAATAAGATTCAAAATTTAAAATAAAAGTGAGATAAGATTGGTCCCTATATATTTCATCTATTTTCTGTCCCACTTCAGGTGGCTTTTCTGATGTGAAACAGAGTTTTTAAAGTTTTATTTACCAATATGCTTGGGTTTAGAGAAGGAGAAAGCCACTTGCTACACCTCCAAAGCCAGCCTTTTTTGTTACCAAACCAGGACCTCCTACATATATATATATAAATACATAATCATTAGATATAGATGCACAGTTGTGAGAATAGAGAAATTACCCTTAGTGCCTGTCAGTGTCAGGTGTCCTTGTAATCCCCTGTAGTCCTTTTAATGTGTCAAAAGTCTGAGCATTCAGCATTCTTTTAGCTTTGTGAAGAGGGTTGTATCCATTCTTCTGTAAAAACAAAATAAATACCCTGCCCCACCTTAATTAAGTGAATGTTCTTTACCACATATCCAATTGTATTATCGGCACACGAGCCATTACTCCTCCTCAGGAGGGTTCTCCTTTCGATCCGGTTCTTTATCAATCTCGTTGGTACCCATATTTTCTCTTTTCCTGTGGAAACAAAAGCAAAACCCCTACCCCAATGAAGCACATGCCCTGGCTTCCATTCTCAAGTTAGTACATCCTTAAAATAAACAGGTTAATTCAACTCAGAAGTTCTTTCTATTACACAGTGTTTCTCTGCAGCTAAAGTTCCTTTCTCATCAGCATTAAGAAAGTTTAATGTCAACAAGGCACTATGTAATCTCTCCCTAGGTTTTTTCATACCACCTTTCTGTTTATGAAGCATCTCTTTCAAGGTGCAATGGGATCTTTCCACAACCGCTTGTTCAGTGGGGTTGTGTGGTATCCCAGTAACGTGCTTTATCTCATAATATCCAAAAATCTGCTTAATTTTCTGGGAAACATATGCTGGAGCATTGTCAGTCTTAATTTGCACAGGAATTCCCAATATGGCCATGGCTTCCAGAAGATGAGTGAGTACTGCATTAGCATTTTCAGAACTCAGGGCAGTAGCCCACTGCATTCCTGAGTAGGTGTCAATGGTGTGATGAACATATTTCATCTTACCAAATTCTGGGAAGTGAAACACGTCCATCTGCCAAATCTCATTGCTCCTAGTACCCTTAGGATTACTCCCAGTGGGCAAAGATGGATGATTGTAAATGGAACACTTGTCTCCTCCAAAAAATCTTATCTGTGCATCTCACTGCAAAGGTTCAATCCATGTGTTAGGACGCTCTTGGCTGTGCAGAGATCCATGTGCAGATGAAAGCCGAACTGGCTGCTCAGACAGGCTGGGTCCACAGGCAGGGAGCCACGTGGTTTCCGTGAAACCAGCCCCGCGTTCAGGCGCCAATTATCGTGGTAGAAACCCACTGTGAGATATGTTTTAAGTAAGGTTTATTTTGTGAGAATCACTTACAAAACAGAGAAGGTTTTAAGAGAAAGTTAAGGGATAAAGATGCAACATGCCACGCCCGCCGCACTCTCTTGCCACCGACCCAGAGCTCCGATGCCACAAACCAGAAGCCCCGCCCACTCGTGAGAGCTCTGTGAGATAGAATACCTGCTTCCTGTCTCTCTGCAGGTGTTGTCCGAATCCTGTTCTTGGTGGTCACACCCCTGTCAGCTTCTATGCTCTGCTGCAGCCAGCACACATGTACAGTTCCTAATTTCCCACTACAGAAAAGGATAGTTTTATATTTAATAGTACTGGGGAAAATAGCTTTCTGTATGTAAACAAATGAACCTTGACCATAATTTTGTACAATATACAATAACTAACTAAAAACTTTGCAGACAAAACCATAAAGTTACAATTATTAAAATGCAGCTAATATTTTACTTTACTTTTACTTTTTTGATAGCATTTTTTACAGGAAGTATATTTGATAGTTTTCAGAAATCATGTGAGTTTAAGAAACTATTTAGAGGGAACTGTACACATAATGCAGATTCATAGATTGACCTAGTATTATATAACTAAAGCATTCTATTTCTGGTATGCTTGTTTTACTTGGATAACTAAACACAGAAGATTAAAATATTAAACAATATGGGAAAAATAAAAGTTAAGGTTTCCACAAGCCTCATTTTTCTTCCCCATAATCAGAACTTTTATTGTGGTATATGTTTTCCAGTCAATTTCCTACTCATTTATACACATTTGCATACATGTGTACAAATATATCATTTTCTGAGAAACCAACAGCTACTCACTTTATTTTCTGTTTTCCCCCACTGACCATGCATTACCTATCATTAAATACAATATACCTCCACTTTGGGGATGATATTTTTTTTCTTTTTCTTTTTTTTTTAATTATTATTATGAACAAAGAAGTCACTCTTTCTTTTATTTTCAATTTTTTTAAACTTTTTCCTGTTTATTTTTTTTATTTATTTTGTATTTATCAAGAAAAATAGTAAAATGAATTTAAAATGTTTATAAGTTAACAATAACTATAAGGAAAATAAAAATCATAAGCATGACTTATCAAGGGTGATAATGCAAATAAGTTTGCTACACATAAAATTACTTTGTGTTCATCTTTCCCTCTGAATTTTTTTTTCTATCCCTGTATATCCCTATTCAAGGTCCCTTCCCCCTCCCGCCACATCAGGTCATTTTTTCTTCTCCACAACTCCCCATCCCCTCTCTGGGCAGGCAGCAGACAGTCCTATGGTCCCACTGACCCAATAATGCCTAGTTCAGTCTCCACTACTGGCAGATCCAGCCTTGTCCACCCTCCCTCAAGAGTGAGTCAGGTATTACCATAGGTGGAGTGGGATCTGAAGGGTCAGTCCAGGGTGTTTCTAATCACAAGCTATTCAGTGGTTGTGGTTTGCAGCCAGGGCATGCTTGGCTTTTTTCTTGTTTGTTTGTTTAGAGACCACTAATGAGTAAGTACATCCCCTGCTTATTTTTCTAAGTTTGTGATACCTCGCTTAGGAGGATATTCTCCAAATCCATCCATTTCCCTGCAAATTTTAGGATATCATTTTTCCTTACTGCTGAGTAGTATTCCTTTGTGTAGATGTACCACAGTTTGTTAATCCATTCTTCAGTTGAGGGACATCTAGGTTGTTTCCAGGTTCTTGCTATTACAAAAAATGCTGCTATGAACATAGTTGACCTAATACCTTTGTAGTGTGAATATGCCTCTTTAGGGTATACACCCAGAAGTGGTATTGCTGTGTCCTTGGGGAGATTTATTCTCAATTTTCTGAGAAACCTCCATATTGCATTCCAAAGTGGCTGAACAAGCTTACACTCCCACCAACAATGGAGGAGTGTTCCAATTGCTCTGCATCTTCTCCAACATAGGCTGTCATCTGTCCCTTTTATCTTAGCTAATCTAACAGGTGTTAGGTGGTATCTCAAAGTTGTTTTGATTTGCATTTCTCTGACCACCTTCTGCTTGACTAGGTTGCTGACCCACTCAGCTGTCTCTGTTTCTTTCTGTTTTTACACACCTTTAATCTTCCAAGGTTTGGTTTAAGGATTAAAGGCTTCACTAGGGTGGCTGACTCCACTCAGCTTCCTTTATTACTTTCTGTTACTGTTCACACCTTTAATCTTCCACCCATTTTCCTCTATTTCTTTGTTTCTATCCACACCTTTAATTGGTCAAAGTACTGCTAAGAATTAAATGCCTCACTGGGCTGGCTGCCTGGCTCCACCCAGCTCCTAGTCTCACATCATAGTATTTAACATTTTAGCAGCAGTACTGCTAGGACCCACAATTATTACTCTGTGGAATTTTAGGGTCCATATAAACACCAGGTAAAGCACTGACATTTGCTGTTCATTAACTCTATTTAAATATTTGGCAGCAAAATCTCTTGAAAGACTCATAAGTATTTTGCCTCTAAGGCTGAACCAGAAAACTTCAGTTTAAAAAGCTGTACCTCTGTTTGCTTCCAGCAAACACCTGATCCTAGAAAATTCAGCCACTACCATGAATCAGTCTTTGACCAAGTTCACTTTTGCCTGTGAGAACAGAAACCTTAAATTCAGTATAGGGAGCTTGTTTCTTATTTTGAGGCTCAGGAACCAGCCTTGATGCAGTTTTTAAGCTGCACTCTAAAAGTCCACTATTTTTTAATTCAAACCCAAGCTCACACACCTCACCAGGGTGTCTCTATACCACAGTTTATTTGAGAAACACAACTCCTGGAAGCAGGTTTTTGGCTCAGATTCTGTGCTTTAGAACACTTTTTTTTTTTTTTAACTTTTCTTAAGTTTTATGTGGGTGTATATCAACCATGTTGGACAGCCATTTGTTTTAAAAGGTTTCTGGGCTGGACTTTCCAGTCTAGCCCACAGGTTTGGACCCATTCTTTGTCCCACTTAGCTTCAAATAATCACACACAGGTTTATATTATTTTTACACTGATTGACCTAGGGCCCAGGCATATAATTTGCTAACCCATTCATCTGAACTCAACCCATCTTGTTCACCTGTGCAGCTTGGTGCCTTTTCTCAGAGCAGCCTTTCAGCTTCTTTCCTCTGTATCTGCTGCTTTCTTATTGTGTCTGTGCCCACTCTCTCTGGCGACTCTCTGACATCTGTCTTCATTCTTCTTGTACTTAGAGTTGTTTTCCTTTAAAAAAAAAAAATCTGGTAGCTCTGCCCACACTTCCTGTCTCAATTTTTGGCCAATCAGCTTTTATTAAACCCATAGGCAGGACAATTATTTAAAATGTAACACATAATCCCACTACAGTTACGCACACTAAAAAAGAGAAAAAGTCATTCATCTTACCTAACTGCAAATCCTTGAGCTCCAATAAGACCAGCCTAGTAAGGCATGCCACACAGGTGTCATGGGAATAACCTCTAACTGTATTTAAGACCTGCTCCACAGCTTAAAATCCACTGTCATTATTATCAGGGACTCCGAACCTATGGACTGACAGACCATAGGTCCTAGGATGCAGAAAGAATGTAAAAGCCAGAAGCACTGGATGTTGGACACAGAAGGATAATTGTTTTTATGAACTTACAGCTATTGTAACAGCATACATAAGAATTTTAATAAATTTAATAAATTATAATTAAATTACTTATAACTAAAATCAAATTTGAACATTGAACTTATAAATAGTGTTAGGGATGTGAAAAACTGTGGGGATTTTTCTTTTTTTGCATTTTGCTTTATGACATGGCTGATAGCCAATGATATTCAGGGAGTGGCATGTGGTGATTTAAATGAGAATGATCCCTTTATACTCATGTTTTTGAATGCTTGGTCTTCACTTGGTGGAACTATTTGGGAAAGACTAGGAGGTGTGGTCTTGTAGAGGAGACATGTCACTGGGGGGTGAGTTTTGAGGCTTAAAAAGTTCTTGCCAGGGCTGGAGAGATGGCTCAGTGGTTAAGAGCACTGACTGTTCTTCTAGAGGACCTGAGTTCAACTTCCAGCTCCCATATGGCAGCTTACAACTATCTGTAATTCCAAAATCTGACACCCTTACACAGTTATATATGCAGGCAAAACACCAATTCACATAAAATAAAAATAAATATATTTAAAAAGAAAAAAAAGGAACTACCTAAGATCAAGCTAAACAATTTCCTAACATGGAGAGAGGAGATGAATATGAAGTCCCATCCTTGGCTAAGGATCTATAGGTAACTGGTAGCTGCTATGAGAATAAGCTTAAATTTTCATTAGGATCATATACCCTGGTTGATACTCCAGTAAAGTCTATGTATCTATGGATCTCAAAAATTGTACTTGATATACTGAAATAATTAAAAAAATAAAAGGACATAAAATTGGTTGGGTAGGAATAGAGGTATGGATCTAATTGGAGTTGGGGAAGTGTGATGAGTATGATCTAAACAGATTATATAAAATTCTCAAAAATAGAAAAACAAACAAGAAATCAAAGATGTTGGGATGCCCTGCCAGTCAGAGGTAACACGGAGGACTTCTTCTCCTGGGGGAGGGCCTTCTGCTTTCTACCTGGGTTTATTTGTAGACTGTCTTCAGGTCCAGATGCCTGATGTAGCTCTAGTGTCACCCTTAGTCCAGTTATTGGCAAACACTCTTTCCCATGATAGAAAGGTTACATGCTCTAGCTATTTTGATAGAGCCATACTGCTAATAATTCATAATACAATTAGGTGATTGCCCAACTGTTGTCCCGAATCCTATATATCCCTATACTCTCGAATAAAATTGAGCTACCTTACTGAATTTGTCTCTCGCAGATGGCTATTTTCAGTGTGCTTAGTGGCTGGACAAGGCCCTGCCTACAGCTTCTTTCTCCTTTGCCCTCATAGCCCAATGGCCAATGCATCATGGGGAGTGAGGGGAAATGCAACAAGAAGAATACAATAAAATATTTTAACAAACCATACCTAGACTATTTACTACTTGAGTGTCATAAAGAAAATGTTTAATACCAATTTTATGTCTTAATCGGCAATAATTTAAGGTTCACAATAGAATATATTGGCAAGGCTTGGAGGCATGAAATTTTTATGAGTCAGTTTGACCATATGATAAAATGAATATGTACATATCCCATGAGCCAACAAGTCTATTTTAGATATTTAACCTGGAAGAAATTTTTCATATGTGCCCAGAAAATATAAATATTTATCTATATTTTATGAATAATTTCAAGATCTTTGAATAAATATGTGCCCTGGTATTAAAATGATTTAAATTGTAACACATCTATGTATACGCACACTAGAATATGGAAATTTATATACATTCTAAAGTTGGCTACATAGAATAATCTAAGAAACATTACTTAAGTTAAGAAAACAAACCCTGTTAAAGAATAGTACTGTTTATGTAACAAATGTTTTAAGACATCTAATGTTTATGTATGTGAATGTTTGTGTGTGTGTATGTATGTGTTTGTGTGAGTGAGTGTTGAAAGTACACCGTGAAATGTTCATTTGTTTCTTAAAAAAAAATTTATCTGTGGAGACTAAATAATGACATACCAAAAGGAAAATTGATGAGAACCTAAAGCATAATGTTGCAGAAAAAATCAATTATTTTTGGATAGTTTCTGTTAGTTTCTGTAAATAAAATCTGCAGTGCTAACTCCACAGTCAGCTATCAGCAACATAATGTTTTGATTTGTTTCCGGTAGTGTATCCTGAAACAGATCAAAAGGGATTCATGACGTAATGAAAATTTCAAAAATACCTAAATTATTAAGGTTTATTATCTCCTTTTATATAAATATATCTAAATATTACTATAGTAAGAGTCACTTCATGTGCTTCTTTCAGGCTTCAGTGGCGATTCCATTTGCTATGATTCTCTGTAAGAATGTAGTGCTCTCTCAATGACTCTTGTAATGTGTTATGTCCCCAAAGAGTTGGAAAGGGGTAGTGTTAACTCTTTTGCTTCTTGACTACAAGACATTACACCAAAACTGATTTAGAATGGTTGTGGATCTAACTAGAACAAAGTTAATATAGAGGCTCTATACAATATTTAATATAAATAAATTAAATGGGAAATTTGTAACTGTGTATATGAGCAATCTGAAAAATATATAGAGAAATAAATACATCAATTTTTTAACTGTGACTAACTGCCTGAGAGGGCATCAAATAAATGAATTAAGAAATAAATGATTAATCCATCAACATATGTAGAACCTTACTAATTGGCCAGTATCATATTAAAAATATCAAAACAATAATATGACTAAAGATATTCATTATATTACTGATTTAAAAATAAATTAGAGAATGCTACATGGCTGCTATAGTAAAAGTATAAAATTTCCTAACTACATTTTACATCTGGCGTTTATACCCACATATTAGTATAGCTATCATGTCTCATCAAAGGAACTTCTGTCTACAGCAATTGGAGACCATCACAAAAAACGTTCCATGACACAATACAAAGATATTGGATTGTTCTGAGTCGAGCCCCAGTGGATATATCTGCAGTACTGCTTTAGCACCTATGTTTCAGAATATGTCATGTAATGGGGGAAGAGACTGTAAGTGTAACAATACCACAAAGTCTTCTATGTGTTGGCCTATCTTAGAAAGGGCCACATAAACATCACTTGAACAATGACAATATCAACAGAGATCCTAACCTAGAAGGGCAGAATATCATGGAATTCCATCCCTAGTTAAAGACTGGTAGGCAATTATTGACTGTGGAGAGAGGGAGTATTGTTCTCCCAGGGATGAGCCTTGTGATAGGTTATTTAATACAAAGAATGGTCAACCTTAAACAAAAACAACAGAAATCAATTAAGCAGCTTATAATTATACATTTATCTAAATGTGTGTGGGATAATAAAAATGATCAGGCAGAATAGGCTGTCACTTTGAGAGGGATGGTGATATCAGAGTGACCTGAGATAAAAAACAAAAAACAAGGAAAAACCAAAACAACAAAATAACTCAGCAGCAGTAATATAATTATATTTGAATTATAATTGTAAAAATAAACTCAAAATAAGATTCCCAACTATTCTTATAAAACATGCCTAACTAACATGTCTTTGGGATTGTGTACATATTATATAGAGACTCATATATATTAATATTTCACATATTTTGCTATTGATATCTTCAAACCCACATTTCAATATGTATACATATTCAAGACACACGCATGCACACATATGTTACTCTATTGTATATATATTTATTAAGTGTGATTGTATAAAGGTAAGGTTTGTGTAATACTTATAATTACATTTTGAAAATTATTTATTTATATATATATATGTACACCAAGGCGTGTGACTTAGAGAGTTTTTGTAAAAGCAAAGAGGACAATTACATTTTTATTATTTTATTGAATTGCATGGTTCATTCATTATACAGCAAAGGCATATTTATAGTTTAAAAATATCAAATATAATTTTTATCATAACATTCTGTGTTTTGGAAATCCATATCTGGGACAGATTGATCATATGTGGAATGAATTAATTTTTTATAAGGGAATATTGGTTGGCTATATATTATTGAAAATAGTCATTTATTTATTTAATTTACATTTTGGCTGCAATTCTTTCTGTGTCTTCTCCTCCAAGTCTCTTCCTCCGTACTCTCTCTGTTCCCATCCCAATCCATTCCTCAACTTTTGTTTAGAAAAGGGCAGTGCTCCCATGATTATAAACATAACATGGCTTATCAAGTTGCAGCAAGACTAAGCATCTCCCCTTGTATTAAGACTGGGCAAAGTGACCCTTTATGAGGAGTAGCGTCCCAAAGGCCAGTAAATGAGTTCTGTTCTCAGTGTTAGGAGTCCTACAAGAGGACCAATCTACCCAACTGTAACATACATGGAGAGCACCTAGGATAGTCCCATGCAGGCTCCCTGGTATTGATTCATTCTCTGTGAGCTCCTATGAACCCAGGTTAGTTGATGGCCAGATCTCCCTTGGAAGAGAAAATTGAAAGTTTTCCTGAGTAGACAGGGTGGGTGGAGCTATAAACTTGAGCAATCAGGTTGGGGGGTTAGAAGGGGATTATTGAAAGAGACTATTAGAAAAGGGGGATGTTTCAGGTAAAAATCAGGAATGAGGGAATCTCTCAAGAATCTACAATGATTCCAGGTAAGACTCCTAGCAATAGTAGATATGTAGCCTGTACTGACAGTGGTCTGTGACCAGGATGGCCCCTAACCCTATTGTCATCAGAGAAGCTTTATCTAACAACTGACAGATGCAGATGCAGATGTAAGGAATCCTGCAAGGTGGGGTTTGGGGGTATAGAAGCTTTTAATAACATAGCCAGTTATATATGTTTATCTATTTAGAAACACTAATACTGTAAATACTAATACATTGGTAGAAAAATGACAAGAGATTTTTGATAAGGTAGTGAATGAACACTGCTCATATAAGGGAGGTTAAAAGTGTCAACTTAAATACATAACAAAACTAGAAAAGACCTAAAAATACTTTGAAGGAAGAAAATTATCATATGAGTGACTTTAAATTATTTATTATACTACATCCTCAGTTTACCCATGCATGTAATTTTTTTTAGCTTCTAATATAGCTTTTAAAAAAATTACACCAAATGAGCTTGTGAGAAGAGAAATAAGTGAAATGCTAATAATTAGAATATATGGGATCCATTTTTTCCACTACCTAATGTGACATAATCACAGGGAAGTTTACCCTGTACTAATATGGCTTTCTTGGCACATAGAGAGCAAGATTAAAATACTATCTCTAATGTCCTCCTATTATTATAGTTTTATTTTTATCTTTTTTCAATGTAACTTAAAGTCTTAGATTTGTTGCAGAAAAAGTTATATTGAGTATATTATACCTCAGTATAAAAAACTAGAATGCTCTATTTTGAGCTGACATTTTTCTCATCTCTTTGTCACTGATTTAATAATTTTTATCACTGCTTAATTCCAAAAGTAAAATTTAGGCATGTTTAAAAATAAAGTTCGAACATTTGAAACTTTTAGAATACAAGGACTGCATCATTTTTGTTTTGATTTAAAATAATTAACAAAACAAGAACTTTATTTCTATTTTTTAATGTTTATTTCAATGACAGGCTTTCAGGAATAATATGTAGTGTGTAAATATTTCAGCTATTGTACATTAATAACAAAATATGCAAGAACTATAACAATGATAATCATACCCACAAGAGCAGATTTTACTAGGGAATAATTAACACGACATATGTTTTATCAACCCAGAAAAATTCATATGCATATCATAACTTATTTTCTCACAAAATTAGAACATAATACAGAGTTTACAGGAAAACTTAAATATTTTCTAGACATATAGCAAATAATATTTTGTTACAGCTTAGGATACTTGGAAGGGAGTGTTACGGGATGTTTTTAAGTTTGGAAATTGCTCACATGTGGAGATGGGAAATAGTTTTAATGACAAACTGCTTAAAGTATACATTTAGAATATACACAGTTACTTTTTCTTTGAAAAATATTTTTGGTTAAAATATACATGTAGATAATAGAAGATACATACAAAAATAAATTAGATGGATGGATGGATGGATGGATGGATGGATAGATGGAGAAATAGAGGGATGGATTGATAGCTAGATAATGTGATAAATTATCAAATTAATGGATTTAGAGATGTCTCACAAATTGACAAAGTACACTCTGGGTGTGTCTGTGAGGTTTTGTCCGTGGATAATTAACACTTCAATCAGTGAGCTTAGGTGAGAAAATCTGGACTGAATGCACATAGACACTTTTAATGATTAGGGAAACAAATAGTATAAAAAAGCCGAAGCCAGAGTTTCACTCATGATCTTTAGATCAGTTCATAAGTACTTTGTTTGCTGCTGTTTACCAGAATACAAACTTTCAGTCATTTGCACAGTCTAACACAGTATATTTCCATGAAATGCCTTCTGCTTCACACTTGGCATCCACCATTGGTCTTCATTGTTCTGGGGCTTCCTGATTCTTGGATAGGGATACTACTTGTTTTCAGGACTAACTGACTCCCAAAAGTCGTGAAGAATTTTAGGTTCTGTTTGTATAATTTAGTTTAATAAACTGGAAATGACCATATGTGCAACCCCTATAATCTGCACCTCTGTAAACTCTTGTTTAGGATAGATAGATGATATATAGATGATAGATAGACTGAGGGATAAAGAGAGAGGGAGAAATAGAGGATTTCAGGGGTTTTTTTACTCAATTATATTGGTAATTTACATATGTAAGACACATGGAAACTTTATTGAGAAAAATAAAATTTTAAATTTAGATCATTTCTAACATCTAAAAAGAAACTTATTCAGCCAGGTACATGAAGTCCTACAGAATGTCACACACTCAGGAGAACTCAGTAAATTCTCTATGACATATTATAGTTAAAAATCCAAAACATGGGGGGAATGTATTGAAAGCTTCAGGAGAGAAATCTCAAGTCACTTTATAAATGTAGGCCCGTCATTGCAATACCTAATATTCTAAAAAGATATTTACAACCATAAGCATGAAAAGAAAGACTAAAAGAATTTATTACCATTTAGGATAAACACACCTGAGAGGCCAAAGGACATAAGCAACCATCATCAGTACAATGGACCAAATAGGGCTAATAAAACACTGCAAAGTAAACAAAATAGTATGAATTTATACTGATCTTTTAATTTTAACTCTAAATAATAATAGTGTCAATAATAAAATAAAAACACAGACTAACAAATTGGATTTAAAAATAGAATGCACTGTTTCTTCTCTCTAAGAAATTTACCTGAACTTCAAACAAAAAGGAGTATTCCAAGGTCAATGAAATTAAGAAATAAGCAGGCAACACTATTGTCATATTAGACTAAATAGACTTAAAACCAATCATAGACAAGATGAAAAAAACACATACTTGTCAACAAAAACTCTTACCAGGAGGACACTACAAATCTGAATATGTATGTATTGTTTTAGGTATGGTTTTTATTGCTGTAATAAAACATAATCATTAAAATCAGTTTGGGAAGCAATATATTTGTTTCATCTTAGAGTTTGTGGCCTATTGCCCACGGAAGTTATAGAAAGCTCTCAAAGCAGACTAGAGACAGTGATGCAGAGCTCATAAAGGAGAACTGCTAATTAACTTGTTCCTCAGGGCTCTCTTAGCCTATTTTCTAAAGGACCTAGGACCACCAGTCCATATGTAACACCATCCACAGTGACCTGAGTCCTCACACATTAGCCATCCAGCAATAAAATAAATTATAGTCTTGCCCACAGACACATTCAGTGAGAACATTTTTCAACTGTATATTCCTTCTTCGAAGATGACTCTAACTTGTGTTACCTTGACATAAAACTAAGCAACATACGTATATCAAATACAGATAAACCAACTCATAAAACAAACAGATACTTTTTAATAACTGCTATGCCTGCATCTCAGGACCTCCAAACAGACCACCATGAAGCCAACTCTCTGATGCAAAAATATTACTTTGGTCTTTTTTTGTTTTGTTGGTGTTGGTGGTGTTTTTGTTTTGTTTTGTTTTTTGATTTTTAATTCAAGCCAAAGCAGGGACCTCTTCAAACACTCTTTTTACTGAGAGTGAGGGAGGAAGGTCCCGAGCTCTTTTTGAAAGCTTGTCATGACATCTAAAGAGAAACTATAAGGTTCTGGCACGATATGAGGTATCTAAAGGAACATCTGATCAATATAAAAATTTTTACTGTATGTATGCCTGTATTGTTCTTTTGCCAATTTTAGGATATATATTTTTAGCCCTGTTGCTTTATTTTTTTTCTTGAGGATTGGATTCAGCCCCCAGTTACCAGTTGTCTCACCATAGTGGCCTGATTTCTATGATGGCACTAGTTCTGCTCTTTCATAACCATACAGTGATATTAGATGACCTCACCAATAAGAAAGTCACCTATAAATGATAAAATAGATATATTGAAGATAAATAGCAGCATAAATCAAATGAACCTAAGGAAATCTATGGAGCACATACACTATTCTCATCCAGAAAACTTTATTTTAAATGGATCACATATGAGAACACAAAGCAAATCTAAACAAATATAAAAAAACTGAACTAATCTTATGTATTTTATCTGAACTTATAATGATAAAGGAAGATATCAATAGCAAAAGAAACAAAAGAAATTATACAAACTCAGGGAGTCACTAAATAAAAAAAATTCTAAAGTTAAATGAAAATGACAATATAATATCAAAATCTATAACACATAAATGAAGACAGTCCTAAGAACAAAGTTCATGGCACAAATTGATTACAACAAAAAATCTGAGAAATTCCATATTAATCAGCAAATTCCTTTAAGGCCTTATAAAGATAAGGACAAGCCAAATTCCAATATAGTAAATGTAAATATTAAACTCCTTGCAAATATTTATAAAATGAAAGTAAAAAACAGTTAATTAAACAAGTATTTCTTGAAAAGACAAACAAAATTAACAAATCCTTAGAAAAATTAACTGATAAGATTACCCAGATTAACAATTAAGAGTTGGAAAGGAAACAATTGCAACAGATTCAAATGTAGTTTTTTAAAAATCTTAAAAACTTCTATTGCACTAAATTGGAAAAATTACAAAAAAATGGATAATTTCTAGATTCATTTGTAATACACAAATTTAACTGAAATGAAATGTTAACTATATCAATAATAAGCATACTTTTCTTATTTAATTAATGGGCTATGTTTTACTTAAGCATATACTTCATTAGATTGAATATATATGAGAAACATGATTCTCAAATTTTTTATACAGTATATTTTATTCATATTCTTTCCCTCCTACAATCCCTACCAGACTCTCATCTACTCATCTAACTTCATATTCAATTTTTTCTAAATTAAAAAAGAAAGAAAAAGAAACATGAAAATTGTAACCCATATAATAAAACATGGAGACCTATTTCACGAATCTAGTTTGTATATAATGAAAACCCAGAGCTAGATATTTGCGGAAAGCTGGAATAGCAGAAGGTGGAAACAGACCACAGTCAATTCTCACCAGGCCAACTTCTCTGGCCCAACATGGTAAATGTTGTCTTCAAGGGTCCTTAGCATAATTAATTGCTTCTACAGAATGAAGAAACTTCTGCCTTCTCCTGATTTATATATCTTCCCTGCCCATCTGTTTTACTTCCTGGTTCAACTCTGTATTATAATCCTAGAGTTAGGATTGAAGATGTGAGCTGTTCTCTTGGCTGTTAGGCCTTGAACTCAAAGAAATCCAGAAAGATCTCTGTCTCCTGCAAGATGGAATTAAAGGTGTGGGCTTTCACTTGGTCACCCAAAGTGATGAGATTAAAGGTTTTGGTCATCACTCTCTGACCTTCATGGCTTGACTGTGGGCGATTATATTTTCTGATATTCAAGGCTGACTTTATTATATATACAGTATTTCACCACAGAGACCATTTTGTGTTTGCTACCTGCTTCAGAATATAAGGAATCTCTCCTGAAGTGTGGGTTGTAAACCCAGTGTGACTGCATTAGCATTTCTTTACTATTTATTTTTAGTTAAATACTACTTATTTTTAGTTTTCACTTGGTTCCTGCATCTAAAAATGTTACATAAGTATATCATATCTCTTTGTAAGTGAATATAAGTTTCAATTTAGTCAGTATATACTAAATCATTTATGAATCAAAAGCATTTGATAAAACTGCAAATTGAGATAGTATGCATACATTTGTTATCCATGAGAAAGGCTAGCATTTGTTTAAGAAAAATAGAAAGAAAGAAGGAAGAGAGGAAGAAAGGAAGGAAAAAGAAGGAACAAGGAAAAAAATAGAAAATTTGCATCCAGGTACTAGTACCAGAGCATCTCCAGGAGACAATGTAGGATAATGAGCAAACTTTAACTCAAGTAGTTTTTCTGCTGATATCAGGCTGGGCTGTAATTGTTCTCTGCATGCGGCTGAATCCAAATTGTGAGAAGAGAGCTCTAAGAGCCTTCCTAGGGGTGTGAAATATTCAGTCACTTGCCAAATTAACAGGGCACTCCAATTCCACAGGTCCATTCTACCTTAATTAACTACAGTTGAAATATTTCAATAACCTTTTTTTTTCTAGTGTCCAATATTTGATTAGGGATTTTGGTGTAGTCTGAGACTTGTATGATCAAGAATAGTAGTAAAGCAGTAGATACTGTAGTGTTTTAAGCAGCCCTTAGATGAAATTCTTTGCATACAGAACATCAAGTATTTAGAAATGGGCACATTACTTGTAAAACTCAGTTATTACATATCCTGATACTTTAAAAACAAAATATTGGGGATGCTATTTGCATATGATTTCTGTACCTGAAATTCAAATTGGAGTTCAGTCCTCATTATAAAAAGATAAGAATTTTGAGAAAATGTCTTTGGGATGTGATTAGGAGTAGATAAAGGGACCAGAGAAAAGCCAATGTGATTAAAAGAAAAGAAGCTTTGTGGTGGGGAGGAGAGAGAAAGCATATATATATATATATATATATATATATATATATATATATGTGTGTGTGTGTATATATATATATATACACACATATATCTATCATTCTACAAATATATATGTCTGCATATTATTTATAATATACTCATCTGCAGTGCTGTTCTTATTAAACAAAAACAAATAAGACATATATGAATAAAATCAATCTAAAATAGATGCATTCTAAATAATACACATGTAACTTCTCATAATTATAAATAATGCTTAACAGGTATGTGATTAACACTGTACATTCAATTTTCATACACACTGAAATTATATGATATGGATAATGTAATTTTAATTTTACAGCTGAAGTTACAAAGCTTGGATGTAGTAAGTCTTTCTTGTTGACTTTCCTTGCAATGCTAGCTCCCTAATAATGACATGGAAACTTATTATTGATATGGGAATGATTAAAAATATAGATTATTGAATTTACTTCAATCTAAAGATCAACTGTTAATCACAAAATATTTTGTGAGCTGCCATGTGGGTGCTGGGAATCGAACCCGGGTCCTCGAGAAGAGCAGTCAGTGCTCTTAACCGCTGAGCCATCTCTCCAGCCCCACAAAATATTTTGAATTGGTATAGATTTTGGCTTATTGATACAAATTTAAGGTCAATTTTATTATACTACATGTATATTTCTACTCTTGTTTAAGATATTATGTTTATGTAATACTTTTTAAATTATAATGTATAATTAAAAATGCGGATTAATAGTAATCTGTATAACCAAATTTATAATCATGTTAGTTAGATTCTTTTAAGGTATACAAAGATATATTTCAATTAAATAGGTAGTTTCACATACTTCCAAAACCTACAGAATAAGGCTTTTAAAACATCTTAAGAACTTAGACTTTTCTGGACACTGAAACAGGTTTGCTCCTGCCAGCACCAATCTACTTCAAGAGAATGGTGGGCATTGAAGAAACTCCATATGAAGTTTACTTTCTTTATGGCAATGGCTAGGTTAGTAACTGGACAAGAAATTGCTCTTGAATTGACTTCCTGACAGCATGATTTATAAACTGGATATGCAGGATCAATAGGAAAGTGACCTCTGAAGTTTGGCAGAACAAGCAAAGATAAGATGATCCTTCAGGTTCCTGCTTTGCAGAGAAAATTGTTAGACATCCTTCATGAAACAAGAAGAAGGGACTGATGAACTATGTCAGAATGGGCAGAGCAGTCTTTCTAATTTCCTGCTTCACTGAAAGGTATACCAGAGACTTTAAGCCTGTAGGCTAAAGATGGATGTCTCAATGTTACAAAAAATTTGGGGTAACTGTTCAGGCAGAGAGATGTCAACTCTGTCATTTATAGGTTTTGAAAGTTGCTTCCACGTTCTGTCTACTCTGGTAATATTATATTCTTTTGTGTTCTTTGATGTAGTTGAAGATTAGATAATTGTAAATATAGTTTTCTTTAGTTATTACAAAAGGTATATTAGATATGAAACTTTAGACTCACAAGGATAAAGTAGATGATAGAATATTTTCTTTAATTTTGCTAAATATAAATAGACTATGAATGTTGTAACTATAATTCTTGCTTGATTGCTACTTTGATATATGTAGTTTTGCTATACTAAAATTGATACCTTTCTTTTTGATTAGACAGAAAAGGGAAATGATGTGAGACGTTTTACTGTGAATATCATTAATAAAGAAACTGTCATGGCTTATGGCAGGCATCTTAGAATTAGCCAGAGAAATTGCAGCATCAATAGGGGAAGAAGCACGACTCAATAGAGACATGATCCAACAGTCCAATAATCAACATGTGAAGTAACACAGGAAAGTGAAGAGAGAAAACTTAGCTCAAGAAACTCACTTTGCATCCTAAGAGCTATTTTATAAAAAAAAAAAAAAAAGTAAAATAAAGTTTAGTTTCACATTTCTGGCAGGAGAGGGGGCCTGACCAGGTCTGGGAGAAGAATAGTAATGCCTGATCAGTCCTGGGAAAAGAACATGTCCTAAAAGAATAGACCTAGAAGGGCTAGAAGGGGACCCACCTCCCCAGTTCTGAGAGAAGAATAGCTTTCTACCTGCCCAGCTTTGGGAGATCAGCCAAGACACCAGCCCAGGTCTAAAAAAGGAATAGATGCTCACTTGACTAGTTCCAAAAAAAAAAAAACACAACTAGTCACCCCAGGTAGAGTCATGGTGGGGTCCATCCAGGTGGGGTCCAAAAATATTCTTGGGCAGAAAGACCCTAAGCACAAGCCAGTCAGTAGCACATCAGTACCTTGTCTCCAAGCAAGCAACTTTGTGTGGTGGAAATGTTTTTTTGTATGATGTAAATAAAGTAACTGATTTGGCCTATGTAGAGCACCATAGAAGTGGGTGGAATATCAGAGGAAGAGACAAGCAGAAGGAGGGTGGAGTTAGTAAGTCTCTATCTGTCCCCTGAAGAAGAAGCATGCAAGAATCTAGGTGAGCCACAGGCCACAAGCCACGTGGTGGATAGATTAATAGAAATGAATTAAATTAAGATGAAAGAGCTAGCTAATAATGTGCTTGAGACATGGGACAAACAATATAAAGGATATAAGTGTGTGATTCATTTCTTTGGGGGACAAAAGCCGTGGCGCGGACCAGGTCACAAACTCCTAGGCCCAAGCGGCCCAGGGAAAACTTTCTACAACAACTTTGTTGTAAGTTTTGCCTATAAAAGATTCCCTATAACCAAAGACAACAGGTACTTCTTGGTTTGTTGTTACAGAACCTTGAATTATGCTCCCTGCCTGGTTGTATTGTGCTGCCAATAAACCTTGCTGTTACATTTCAGACATCTCTGGCTTTGGTGGTCTCTCTGTAATTGAGCTCAGAGCATAACAATAAGCCACAGTTAACATGGCAAGGCAAAATAATGGAAATGGGTTGAGTTTAGATGCATGAGCTAGCTAGCAATAAGTCTAAGCCATAGATCAAACAGCATGAACTTAATATAAGCCTTTGTATAATTATTTGGGGTGAGTTCATCTGAGACTGTAGGTCTGTGGATCTGGACAACCAGTGGGATGGACCAGAAACATCCTTTTACATACTATTAATTATAAAACCTTGGTCCTAGCTTAGGCTTGTTCCACTAGCTTTTATAACTTAAATTAACCTGTTTTTATTAATCTACATTCTGCCATGTTGCCTTTTACTTTCCCTTCATTTTCTATGTCCAACTCCCTTTGTGTCTTGCTGGCACCTCCTGTGAGCCTAGACTCCTCCCTTTGAGTTTTTCTTTCTGCTCAGAAGCCCTGCCTATTCTCTTCTGCCTAGATTTGCCCATTCAGCTTTTTATTAAACCAATCAGAAAGTGCCTTAGGCAGAGACACATCTTTAGAGTGTACAAAAAGATTATCTACAATCCTTGGAGAAATAAATCAAAAAGATTATATATGGCAGAAGCTTATCCAAAAGAATATATGTATTTCCTATATTATGCTCTGTCTTATAGTGGTTTTAAAAATTAATATACTCATGACTTACTTTAAAAACTCATCAAATACACAATAAAATGTTAAAATCTTAATGTTTTATATAAAATTAAAAATACAATTAATAATATAAAATTACATTATATTTATTATTTATGCAATAATAAAACTAAGAAATTAAAGATAAAAATTATTTCTTTCAATTTTGCAAATGATTTTGCTTTCATGTTTAGTTCTTGCTTCTTCAAATAGAAACTACTTATTATTATTAATATTATTATTATGAACAAAGAAGTCACACTTTCTAGCCTTGTATATCCTTATTCAAGGTCCCTTCCCCCTCCCAACACATCAGTTCATTGTCTCTTCTCCACAACTCCCCATCCCCTCCTTGCAGGCAGTCTCATGGTCCCACTGTCCCAATATTGCTTAGTTCAGTCTCCACTCCTGACAGATCCAGTTTTCTCCCCCCAACATGGAGACTGAGACAGGTGTTCCTCTAGGGGGGGAGGGATCCAAGGAGTCAGTCCAGGGTGTTTCTGATCCCAAGCTGTTCAGCAGTTGTGGTTTGCAGCTTGGGCATGCTTTGCTTTTTTCTTGTTTGTTTGTTTGTTTAGAGTCCACTAATGAGTGAGTACATCCCCTGCTTATCTTTCTGGGTTTGTGATACCTCGCTCAGGAGGATATTCTCTAAATCCATCCATTTGCCTGCAAATTTTAGGATATCATTTTTTCTTACTGCTGAGTAGTACTCCATTGTGCAGATGTACCACAGTTTGTTAATCCATTCTTCAGTTGAGGGACATCTAGGTTGTTTCCAGCTTCTTGTTATTACAAATACTGCTGCTATGAACATAGTTGAGCTTATGCCTTTGGAGTGTGACTTTGCATCTTTAGGGTGTACACTCAGAAGTGGTGTTGCTGGTTCCTTGGGGAGATTCATTCTCAATTTTCTGAGAAACTGCCATATTGCATTCCAAAGTGGCTGAACAAGCTTAAACTCCCACCAACAATGGAGGAGTGTTCCCCTTGCTCAGCATCCTCTCCAGCATAGGCTGTTCTCTGTGTCTTTTATCTTAGCTGGTCTAACAGGTTTTAGGTGGTATCTCAAATTTGTTTTGATTTGCATTTCTCTGATGGCTAAAGATGACGAGCACGTTTTAAGGTGCCTTTCAGCCATTCGTAATTCTTCTGCTGAGAACTCCCGTTTTAGATCTGAACCCCATATTTTGATTGGGTTATTCAAGGTTTTGTGCTCTAGATTCTTGAGTTCTTTATATATCTTAGAGATCAGTCCTCTATCACTTGTAGGGATGGTGAAAATCTTTTCCCATTCTGTAAGCTGTCATTTTGTCCAATTGACAGTGTCCTTGGCTTTACACAAGCTTCTTAGCTTCATAAGATCCCTACTTTCAGGAGAAACTACTTTTGATGAATAGATAAACTCCTATCAGTGTTCAGAGTGCTTTGTCACCCGTAGTGTATTTCAGCAAATGATGACTACACTAAGATCTTTGGAGGAGAGTAACAATATTACATTTGCTATCCTTTCAAGACAGACCAATAATAATCAAATTACTCATTGATCTATTTCCTCAATGTAAAAATATTCCCTATAACTTCAAATTTTCTCAATTACAAAAATTTTGAAAAACAATATCTGAATGACATTGCATATTTTACGTAGATTCAATAGTAATTAACTTTTATGCATTCTCTGCTCTCTTTATAAATGTTGTAATATTCTCACACAATACTATACATGCATTTATTCTTTATGATAGAACTTGTGTTCAACTCCAAGACAATTCATACCTAGTTTTTATAAAAAAGTAGATTCTATCTCACTTAGTTAAAATACATATTTAAAATGCTCAAATAATTATAAGGCATTATCATTGATACAATATTTCCTATATAATTAGGTTTTGTTAAATACATTCTTTTATGTTTATGTTCTGCATACAGATTTCAGTCAATGTTCATGTGTGACATTTGATTTTACTGCCTTGTATTTAAATTTTTATTTGGAAAGTTGACTTAATCATTTTGAAATCTAATACAGTTATCATTCTGATACTTAAAAGCAGCCCACTTTATTTTGTTAAACAATTAAAATTTTACTTAGCTAATTCCCAAATTAGCATCTGGTTGAATCAGCAGGCAAGAATGCACTGTAGGTGATTTCTTTGATTGAGAAATTTTGTTTGCTTCCACAAGGAGACACACAATCACACAATGGCAGCTTCTTCCACATTGCAGATGATAAATTAGACCACTTGTTTTAATACTGTGTAGTAAAATAATACAGAATAATTTTGATTTTGTAAATAATTACTAAAAATATGACAATGGAACTCTGCTAGCCTTTTGAAGCACTTTATTTGATGGTTTAAGAATTAATAGATTATGTATTTCATATTGTTGAATTTTGTAATGTTTTTATAATTTATTCATTCTGTTTGCTAATCTTATTTTGAATGTTCCTATGGACCATTGCACCACTTTCCTAAGTATTAAATTCTACTCCCATAATCTATTCATCATGAATTCATGGTCACACACACTTAGTAGAGAGAAGCCTATTAAGACACTTACTTTTAACTTGAACATCTTCCAATAATGTCTTGAACAAACACTGTGTCTCTAAATATTTTTCTTTATTGAGCTTCCTGAGAAGTTCTTTCTTCTATGTAAGAAGTTCTTTCTTCTATGTAAGACTTCAATTAACTTAATCAGTATAATGCAGGGATATTTGTTTATAGTTCTACCACATTAGTTGTTATTTACCCTTATTGTTTTCCTATATGAGTTATTTTTAAGTTCTATAGTAAGGGGCTTTTTCCTCTAATTTTCTAAAATATTCTTGGTTTCCATTTCTTACTTGGTCTCCACAATTTATCTGAATACATTTAAATAGCATTTGACTCCTACCTGTAACTTGGTTTTATTATTTTATTTTTTTAAAAATATTCAGATTTCACACAATGTTTTTCTTCTCATGTTAGTGTTAATATTATATCTGTGACTATACATCTATTTCCCATTAGTATTTCTTTTACTTCAGTTTCCCCAGTGTTCAACATGTTGGGTTAAGTTCTATAAAATTGTGTCAAGAAGGGCTTAAAATTGCAATATTATCTGCATTGCTGTACTTAACTTTGTATAAAACATGCATGTATAATCTATCTTCACATAAATTAAGTTATTTTTTAGTTTAGTTTTATATAGGGTGAACAATTCTTTGAAAATACAGCCTCACTTTACACTTAAAAATTGACCCTACAATGTAGGTTAAGGTAACTTCTTTTTCTCTCACAGACTTTTTTGATGATTCGGTCTACATGAAAGGGCAGACCAGAAGGCAAAAACATTCAGCACCTCCTCCAGGTAAAACTTGACCAAAGAGAAATGGAGTCAGGCATGAATATTTCAACCTTCACACCTGCAGGCAAAAATTCCAGGGGAGGATTCTGAACACCCCTCAGGAAGGTCACTTCTCTGTACTCTGAGTGATACTTGAATAATAAACCCCAAGGCTTTAAATTCTTCTCTGTTTATTCTTCCTACCTTTTTTCTTCAGCACCAAAATAATTTAGTTTCTAGTACATGAGTGCCTCAGGTTTCCATTTTCAACAAACTTCAACATGAGCAAGAATAACATTTATCATAAAATATACACCATAATGTAGTTTTAAAAAGCTATCACTTTGTAATATGTGGTCAGAATAAATATAATCTTTCATATGGCAATTACAGTGTTTCATTTTTTTATAAAAGGATGGGACAGATAAATGTGATGATAATGCTAGATTTGGTTTGTTAAAAATGAGATGAAGGAATATGCCAGATCAGTGCGCACACGAGACAGTCTTAGAGTGCAGTTATTTATAAAAAACCAGTAAGAAATGTCCTAATATAGCAGTATATGTAGGAGGCAGAAAGGTGACTGCATTCTGGAGCACAGTGTTCATAGTGGCACTGGGTTTATCATTAGCTCAATTAGAATTTCAGAATCTTGGATTAGAATTGAGGTTATTTAAACTCTTTCTGTGCCAGAGACAAAATAGGTGTGATTACTATTACAGAAATCAAGGTTGAATTGGAAAGTAGGAATCAATTCTAAAGCACAGTAGGATACAGATTAATATGCCTAAAGTGGTGACTGTTTTGAATAAGGATGAAAAAACATCCAAGAATAAACTAATGACAGTTTTATCTATTTCCCAACTTTGGACCAATTATAAGTCATAAGGTATCTATGCAAATAGTAATTATACTGAAAATGAACTACATAATACCACCATAGCTAAGTACCCTTTCAACTCTTACCCATTGTTATCTGTCTATATTTATGAAAATGACAGCATATCATGAGGATAGTTAAATATCAAGATTTTTTGAAAGTCACACTTGTTTTCTTCTTAAATTGACAATATTTTCATTTATTTTGTTTGAATTTAATATTTTATTTTTAGTAATTTTTTATTTAAAAAGTTTTTTTTCTCATAGTCTCCAGTGCTCTCCCTCCCTCCCCTACTCCCCACCCTTCCTCAACCTCTCCCCCATTCATTCCCCAGGGAGGGCAAGAAATCCCAAGGTGAGTCAGTTCAGTCTGGCATATCCAGTTGAGGTAGGTCCAGTTCCTCCCTCCAGTATTAAGGCCTTAATTAGAAGTAGTTTTATATATTTTCCCTTACGGCCTCCTTCACTGCTCATCAGTGTGAAGCCACTAACTTCAGCTGCCAATCACTGGGGACCCACTGGCCACACCTTCCAGGGAACCAGAAAAACAATCTTCAGGGCTTCATTCTTCCTCCTCTCTTCACAATTCAATTCTCCAGCCCTAGCGAAAATTCAACAGCAGACATCCTGCTACATTATCTTCTCTTCCCCTATCTTTATTACAGCCTTATTCAACACTCTACAACACCATCCTTTTGTCACAGAATCTAGCTTTCGTATGCACCCTGTCCTTGACATCTAGAGGCAGAGAGACTAGCAAGGCAGGTAGACAAACTTTATGCTTTCCTATTTCTTCTTCTCCTTCAAATCCAATCCTCTTGTCTCATCTCCAACATTATAACAGACTCTCAGGGTCTAATCAGATCTTGGTGGCTTATGTTGCTTTCATCCCTCCTGTTGACCAGACACAGCCTCACCACCTCTAGCCTGTCTCCATACTTAAGAATCATTTCCCAATACCGAAAACATATTTTAAACACAATTCCCAAATGGCCACAACTGACAGGATGTCAAAAGCATTTCCTACCAGGCAAACAACAGCCATCACAATCTACTAATAAACAGAAAATGGCAGTAGAAACTAAAGGATGGAACACCTGAACAACACCTAGAAGGACCTAGAATTACAGTCATTCCAAATGCTTGTGAGTGGACAACAACATATAAACATAATCAGTAATAGCCAAGACAGTATATTGTCAGTCACTAAAGCCTCCAAACTCTGCTAGAGCAGGTCCTGAAAAATGCAATATAGCTGAACTGCAAGCCTTCAAAATTGCCTTTCTGACTAGAGGACCTTAAAAAGGAAACAAAGTCATTAAAGAAATCTATAAAAAAACACTAAGTATTGCAAGAATTCTGGTTATATTAAATGAAACTCAGAGAAACTCAGGGAAAAACTGGATCAGAGAGAAAAAAGACAGATCATAGTCAAATCTCATCCAGCTATCTTCCAGCTTCCTCAACCACACTCCTCGTAGCTTCTATGGAATATATCTGTCTGTGCTGCCTTAAATACCTTCTTCGCCCAGTTGTTTTACCTCCAGGTTAGTACTAAAGGTGTGGGCTACTACTATTTGGTAGTTAGGTCTTGAACTCACAGAAATACAGAAAGATCTCTGTTTCTGGAGTTATGTGATTAAAGATATAGGTCACCACTCCTGGTCTTTCTCCTTCCTGGAACTAAAGACATAGTTACCACTCTCTGATCTTCCCGGATTGATTGTGGGTGGATCTGTTCTCTAAAATTCCAGATTGGTTTTATTAAATATATAACATATCACTACAACTAAACACTGCCCAACAGGGTGGCACATGACTTTAATTCTAGTACTTAAGAGACAGAGATACAGAATGGGTCCCACAAAAACCAGGACTAAACAGAGAAAACCTGTCCTAAAAAAGAAAACACACAAACAAAAAACCAACCAACCAACGAAACAAACAAATAGACAAACTAAAGCAGTGCAATGAGATGAGGAAAACAGATGAAAGCTTGCAAATGGAAATAGAATCAGTAAAGAAAACTTAGTACTGAAGAAAAAATGGAATTGAAAAAGAATAGGAATTCAAACATGAAGCTTAGAAACAAAACTGACAAATAGAATCTAAGAGATGAAAAGAAAATGTCAGTGAAGACAAGATATTTGCAAGGCTATTGGTTCCTCTTGCAAATTGACAGTAAGGCACCTATACAACTCTTTGCACATGGAAAAATTGAACTGATGTCTCTCTAGAGCCTTCATTGCTTGTGGATGATATTTGAATGTGCTCTGCACACTAACAAGAGAAAGATAAACACCAATCCAGGTGTAAGTTCTCCTATTTAAGACTGACTTGCCTGAAAGATAAACTGGTACAATAATAGCACAAATATTTGTAACTGCCCATTATCTGACTTGAGGTATGGTCCACTCCATGAGAGAAAATTTATGTACAACATTGCTCAGGTGACCAAGAACTTGAAATTAGATAACCCAGGGACATAGAGCAAAATCATATACTTTCGTTCAGTTAAAAGAACATAGCAATCAAATGACTCTGAATGACATTCCACTAAACTCATATCATTTCCTTGCTCAGCCATAATCAGAAAAGATTCATCATGCCTCAGATGGGAAGAATTATAGAAACCCACAACTATACAACATGCAGAGAGTGAAACCTTGGAACACTCAGACATCAATAAGAATTCTCCATTGAATCTCTCCCCTCATAGATCAGGGAACTCTGCAAAATATAAGACCTAAAAAAAGTGAAAAAGCAAAGATGAATTACAGACACCAAAGAATAAAGGCCTTCTGGACACAGTGGGGGGTACACACACGACCTTACAAAAACTGAGGCAGCTTGCACAGAGCATGTATGAGTCTGTACCAGATGGAGCTGGAAGGATAAGTGGACACATATCCCTATTCCAATTGGAAAAATTATCTTCTTATTGATAGTCATTTGAAAATAAATACTTCATTTCTCCAAAGGAAATTTACTGGGGAAATAATCCACTTTTAAGGGTAGTCTGTATACCCAGCAATAAATGGCCAAGAGGAAACAAACTCAACTATACTTTCAGGGTTCTTGGTCTCATAATGTTAAATTAGGACTGTTTTATTGTTCTTTCTTCTTTATATTTACTGGTTCCTAGCACATACATATAGCTTCCAGTGTTTTTATTGGATTTCTGCATGTGTAACAATGTGTGTTTCTGTGTCTTTTACATGAGTATTGTACAAGTTTCTTGTGCTTTTTTTGGATCTTCTACTTATTTGTTTGTTTTGTTTTGATAAATTCTGATTTTTTTATTATTGGTCTTATTTTATTTTATTACCATTCCTTAAATGTCTGTTTGTTTTCCAATGAGGGGAAAAAAGATGTAGATCCTGATTGGAGCAGAAGTAAGGAGGAACTGATAGGATTATGGAAAGGGGAAACTATAATTAAGATTACAATTTACACCTGCCAGAATGGCTATGACTAATAACAGAAGCAACAGTTAATGCTGACATAAATATGAAATAAGGGAAATACTCATCCATTGCTGGTGGGAGTGCAAATTTGCACAGTTAACACAGAAATCAGTTTGGAATTACCTCAGAAGAGTGGGAATCAATTTACCCAAGATTAAGTTATACTGACCACTCTTGGGCATATAATAACACTTTATTCTATCACAAGGACGTTTGCTTAACCACCTTTACTATGACTTTATTCATAATAGCCACAAACCAGAAACAATCTACATGTCCATTACGAGAAGAGTGGATAAAGAAAATATGTTACATCTCCTACATCTCCACAATGTTAAAAATAAGATATTATGAAATCTGAAGGCAAATGGATAGAACCAGACAAAGGTCATTCTAAGTGAGGTAACCCAGTTCCATAAAGCTAAGTACAGAATGTATTCATTTATATGTGTATAAGAACCATTAAGTAAATAAATGATAACCCAGATTCAATCCATAGACCCAGAAAGGTAAGGTCTAAAAAAGGGGTTGGGGTGGGCATAGGAATCTGTATGGGAGGGAGAAATAGAATAAGCTTTACATGTGGCCTGGGGGTGGGTGTGGATGGAAAGAAGAGAATGAAATTGGGAGGGCAAGGGAATAAACGGTAGAGGGACACAATTCAGGATCAGACACTGGAGTTGAGGAGCACTTTGGAGATGATATGGAAACCTAATGCAGTGGAAACTTTCTAAAATATATGAAGGTGAGCCTAATGTGGTCTCCTGATAATGGAGGATTTGGAATCTCAACTGGCAATCTCTTGTTACCAAACCAGAGTTCCAGTAATGGCACTTTGTTGCATTCAGTTGAGTTATTGGCAAAAAATATCCCATAAAAATCCCTGTAAAATCCAGGCTGTTGTTAAAACCATGGGATCTCCCTGCCATGAGACACAGAGCACCATTACCCAGGACAACATCCACAAAACTCATTTAATATGGAGAAATCCAACTGATACCTACATGGAGTCTTTACACTTTTGTCCCTCTGTCTTTGTTGTGGAAAGGTACTCTGCAGACTTAAAAAGAGAAATTCAATCCAGCCACAAAACCTTTGACCTACAATCTTTTCCTGCCTGTAAAATATGTTAGGGCATAACATTTGTGGGAGTAACCTAACAATCTCTGATTTGAATTAAGGCAAACTTCCTGAGATGGAGTCCACATTGAACACTGCTTAGATAACCAAGAACCAGTGACTAAACAGCCTAGAGACGTAGTGTAGGGCGCGGTTTGCCTTTGCACAACTGGCTGGAACATTCTATTGCCACTTATGCTAATTAGGCATCGAGTAGTGACCAATCCGATGTGCTTATGCTAATTAGGCATCAAGAAAGGACCTATCCGATGCGATCCTCAAATATGTTAATGAGCCATTATTTTGGGCCAATCACCAGCCATATGCTAATGAGTATTACTTTGAACCAATCATCAGCTATATGTTAATGAGGCATTGTGATGGGCACCAATCACGCGCCAGGCTTCCCTATATAAGCAGGCTGAATCTCAGGCTCGGGGTCTTCTTTCCACCATTTCACAACTGAGCTGTACTCCAATAAAGTGTGATCCAAGAAGAATCGTGCGTGTGGTGACTCGTCGTTCTGCAGGCCAGAAGCGGCTCGCCACAACCTAGAATAAAATTAAACACTACTGATTTTTTAAAGTATCAATAAAATGACTCCTAATGATATTCTGCTATACTTATATATTGGTGTCCTACTTAGTCACCATCATAGACGCTTCTTCTGCCACCACATAGGAACAAATGCAAAATCCCAGAGCCAGACATTGTAGGATAGAGAATGTAAGGAATGTCTCCATCACATCTCTCCCCTCAGAGTTTCCCCCCAAAAAGACTAGGGTGACAAAAGTATAAGAGCAGGAGGAGATGAAGGATACTAGGAGAAGAAGAATTTCTGAATAAACTAGTAAAGTCACAAAGACCCAAGGAACAAGCACAGGGCCTACACAAGTCTGCCCTGGGTCCCTGTGCAGATATGACCATATTTAGTTTAGTATTTTTATGGGATCCCTGAGTGTGAGAACTGGTGGGTCTTTCATTCTTGTTCATATTCCTCTGAATCATTTCTTCAGTTGGGTTGCCTTGTCCAAAGTTGATCTGATAGTTTTTGTTATAAGCTATTATATTTTATCTTGTCCTATTTAGTCGTTATCTCTCAGAATCCTATTCTTTACTAATGATAGAAAGGGAATGGATCCAGAGGGGGAGAGAGGTATGGAGGAAATGGGAGTAGATGGAAAGGAAAATACAACCAGGATATATCACATAAGAAAAAACCTTTTTAAATAAAAAATATAATAAATTTTCAGTAAAAATATTATAAATATATAATTTTGAGATAAAGATATGAAAATAATGTAACATCATGAACATTAAATATAAAATAAATCTAAATGAATAATGTCATTGGATAAAATGCAGTCTAGTTTCAGCATCCATTAGAATTATGCAAATAATATCTCCTGGAGTAGAGCCTTTTGTTTAACAAGCAGTCTTCATTCATTAAAGAGCAAAGCATATCTCCCTGCATGGGAAAGTTCATTTTATTCATGAAGGATTCCCAGACCATATTAACCATCATTTACATGCAATCTTGTTATAAGGGAGGCCATTTGTATTATCTGCTTGACTAAATTATGCCAGACACTCAAATAAGAAGTTTGGTACACTTCCAGAATCAAGATAATCATTCTGAGTCCCAAACAGAAAAGGTAACAACTGTCTGCCAAAGAATAACATCTGTGTTCTCTCATAGTGCAATCCCCACCACAGTAAAAATGGACAAAAAATCCACTCTCATTGGTTATATGTGCTAATCCTGGAAATTAATGCAATGTTTTTTGTTACTTCAAATAAAACCATCATAACATATGTTCAGGTAAGTCTTTCTTATAGCAATGTGAAATTTGTTTCTTAGAGTCAAATTTTGTATTCTCAAAGGATATGTGATACATTCCTCCTTTTCCAAGACAAGTTTATATTTTAGTTTGCTAAGAAATTTTTGGTTATTGAATCAATAAATATTGATAGTGTAAGTCTTGTCCAAAGTGATAGCATTAATTGTAAGCTGTAGCTATACTGAAAATAAAAACACTCTGTTACATTCATGACATGGAATATAAAATATATCTAAATGAGTAATGTCATCTGCTAAAATGGAATCTATCTTCAGCATCCACTGAAATTATGAAAATAAGAATATCTCCTATTTCATTTTTTGATATCAGTAAAGCCTCATTATTTCCTTTACTTACTTTTGATGATATAGACCTGACCTGAAAGAAATTTGAATGTTTAGAGCATAAAATTTTCTTGCAACCTCCCACACACACTGAAATAATCAATATATTTATGCTGACTAGCATCTATCAGAATTCATTTCTCTTTATGCCCTGTAGTAATAGTTTTAGATCTACTATCTTATAGCTGTAAAGTCTTTATTAGTATATTGTTAAATGCAATCAAAAAGTTAAACATTAGATTTCTTGCCCTTATTTCATTAAACTTCACAATTTTGATGAAGGTTTTATAATAAATATTTTTCTAACACCTCCCTACTCTTGTAAACCGTGACTTCCTTTATGTTCCCATGACTTAGATTTCAGACAATCAATGATTATTACAGAAATTCACAACTATTCAAAAAATAAGTTTGTGGAGTTTATTCCTCACTGATACATCTGCTTTTCAGCTCCTGCAACCAAGAGTCAGAAAGGATAGCAGAAGTAGGTATACATATATTCTAAAAGCCAGAGAAACAGGGAGTTTTCTGTGGGACTATGCATTCTAGAGAAGTTGGAAATTACATCCACAAAGTGTTCCTAGCATGGCTCCCTAAATGTGACCTGAACACAGATATTACCATACTAAGTGGGAAGAGGAAATCTCAGAGGCCTTTACTTAAGCAAAAACTGCAGAAATCTAAGAAATGTTGAATAAATTTAAAAGAAAGCTAAGGTTGGAATATATATGTGATGGTTTAGACAGAGAGATAGAAGGGAACAAATGACATAACTATATTGCAATCTTTAAAGAATTTTTTAAAAATACAGAGAGAGAGAGAGAGAGAGAGAGAGAGAGAGAGAGAGAGAGAGAGAGAGAGAGAGAGAGAATTTGTAGATGAGATATTCAGCAGAGATTGGGGAGAATGAGTGTGTCTGGCTAACTGTGCAGAGAATTGACACTAGTTCCACTGTGAACAGGAAAATTTTTATGACTTTGGCCTACATCAGCTTTTTGTAGTGATTGGTCTACTGAACCCCTGATAGTCAGGGTCTCTTGTATTTGATGGTCTCCTGGGCAGAACTCATCTCATCCTAGCCTATAGATGGTACCAGGTTTATTGTGTTTACCCACAACAACACCAGGGTAGCTACAATTACCAAGAATATTGTTCTTAATTTTTTTTTTGTGCTGGTTCCCCAGTCACCATTTCTCCAAGATAAAGTATATATATATATATATATATATATATATATATATATATATATATGTATGTATGTATGTATGAATGGCAGTTGTCTGTAGTCAGAAGTTTCTTTGTTCTGCATGGTTGTTATGCAGGTTAGTTATTTTTGGTTAGTCTCCAAAAATCACAAAAAGTCTTATGTTAATTAAAAACTGTTTGACCTATAGCTTAGGCATATTACTTGATAACTCTTACTCTGAAAGGAACCCATGATTCTTATCCATGTTTAGCCATGTGGCTTGGTACTCTTTTCTCAGGGCAACATTCTCATCTTCCTCTGTGTCTAGCATCTGCTCTGCCTTTCAACTCCCAGAATTCTCCTTGTCTGGTTGCCTCTCTTCTACTTTCTGCCTGTTTTCTAGCCAATCAACATTTTATTAAACAAATACAAGTAAAAAATATTTACAGCATTATCTCAAAGTGGTCCCTATAAAATTGGCTAAAATCTAGACAACTAAGTGTATCCAAAATATTTGACTGTATAGACATCCTTTGCTTGTTAGAAGTAAAAAATGAAACACCTTCTTTGCAAGGTAGTTTGACAGGTTATTTTATAGACAAAATAGCAACTGGATTCTCCATTGCTTTCCTACATAGAATGAACATTGAAGCTGTCTGGAATTAAGAAAAAGAAAAAAGAAGCAGTCAACAGTCATCAGGGTTTCTGCTAGATGCACAAGAACAAAAGGCACAAGATTACAGTTATTTGTTCCTACCAAAGAGGAAGAAGAGTCTGGTGGTATGTGGATTTTCTGGAACCTTTAACATAGCCACCTTGTCAAAGGAAATTAATTCCCATAAGCCCACTGTAGCCCTGAGTAATCATGATTGCTAACTACATTAAAACATTTATGTGTTAATGAACCTTATCATTTGTGATCCTACAGAACTTTATAAACTTACTTCCCTCAAAGAGGTAAAGAGTGAAACATGTTCAATTAGTTACTATTTCTTTTCCCAAAGGAATGGAGTTCTTTTTCTTCATCAATAAAATATACAAAAGCAAAACTGTATTTAATCTTCAAATGACTAATGAAGAAACTAACACATTCAAAAGAAAAAGAAAGAAAGCAATCAAAAATAAGAAATGGAAATTAACTCAGTGAGAAAATACTTGCCTAGTATTTCAGAGGCATTGATTCTAATCCACGGTACCACAACATAAATATCCGAGTAAATAGATATACTATTGGTAGCACACAGTTTTGAAATAAATTGCTAGATATTCAAACTAGTAAGAGGCTTTTGTGAATTGAGTTTTATTTAAAATTTATAAATTATATAATTATAAGTGTGCAAAAAACCTAAGACAGGAACATGCTTAGAATATTTGAGTAATATAATAACGCTCTGCTGTTACAGGAGGGATTATATTATATTTGAACATAGGGAGGGTGTCAAGAAGGAGATACAAAGCATCAGGAAACAAATGGGGTGGTACAGGTGAACACAATGATATAAAGAGTTATCTTGTTTGTAAAATGTAACTATTTCAAGTTTATGAAATAATATTCTGTTAAAATTAAACCAGACAATATACTTTTTAGCTCAAAGGTTTAGCACAGTTAATGTCTAAACACCTAGATTTAAATTTAAATTTGGTAACATTATTTGTTATATACAAATGTATTTAGTATATAATATATACTCTTGAATATCACATCATTTTATATTTATGTACAATTATATGAAAGAATTCTATATGAATATATGTTTGAAGTTACAAAATAGTTCAGCTTGATGAAACCAAGGATTACATAGGGATATTTGCAAGATCATTTGCCTGAGGATTTGAAGATGACAGGAATGTTTTCATAAAAAAGGTTGGGATCAGAGTATATAAATGATTTTAAGCAATGAACAACAAGATAAATTTTGGAGTTTGATGAAAAGAAATTCTCTAAAACAGTAATTTTACAACAAGATGATAGTAATATCAAAATAATTAGATTTGACATCAAAAGTTGGAGATGAAAAATGCTATTAGTAAGATAAAAGTGGAAGCTCTAGAAAGTGCAATGTTTTATGTATTAAGGAAATCATAAAGGTTAATTGAGAGAAAGAACTGGAGAAGATTATTAATGAGGATATAGAAATTTTATGAATATAAACTAGCTGAGAAGATAGGATTTGAATCAAATGCCTATAGTTTTTAAAAATTCACATGTATAGGGCTGAAAAGGTGTTTTCATAGTTAAGAACACTTGTCTATTCTTTTTGGTTCAATTCACAGCAACCACACGATGGTTCACAACCATCTCTACTGGGATCAGATTCCTTCTTCTGGTGTATATTCATATAATACATTAATAAATACATTTTTAAAAATTAATGTGTACATTTATTCTTAAATAATGAGTCTAGAAATATTTCATAGGCTTATATAATATATGTATTTTATGTAATAAGTTAAGAATTTAAAAATTAATACTTGAAATTTAAAACAGAAAGTGACAAAATACACAGGAAGATTAAATTAGATAACAGCATTCCTACAAAATATTTAGCCAAGGCAATACAACTATTTAAACTTCATATCTTTAGTATTATAAGAATATCAATAATACTAAGCAGCAAGTTCACAAGGGGCAGGAAATAAATATGAAGTCTGTAGTTTACTTGATGCTATTCTCCCAGCTTCCAGAAGCCCATTTTGTGCAAAGACTAAAGAAAACAATGAAAGGATTAAATATGCTACTTAGATAAATAAATAAGTAAAATATTTTCTCAGGTCAAAATCCACAGAACTTATTTTCTAATAATATATTAAACTATATTACTTTGAAATTGTTAAATTTAATTTTACCAGAATAGCTAAAAACCACATTACAGAAATAATGTACTCCAATACAAAAATCTATATTTTATTGATTCATCTACCTAAAACTCAGCTTTGTTTCTATGTGGCATTCTATTATTTAGTAATTTAGACACAAATAGAATACCTATATGTTCCCTTGAGGTTTTATAAGCCATCTGGCTGAAATGGAACCTGTCAGAACTAAATCAGCTAATATAATCCGCTATTATCTTATTTTCTATTCTGCAGAAAGCAATTGATAGAAAATGCTTTTGAAACCATCAACACTACTTGTTTTGTGCTTCTTACATGGGCCACCAACATTGAAAATATGTTTATAAAGATAAAGCAACTAATAGGACAGTAAAAATACTATTTTTAAAAGCATTGTAGAGGATTTCTCTGCTTAAGTTCAGCTCACACCAATCAAAACAGGTGAGTGAGTGTCTGCAAGCTGAACTGCCCTCCTCCTTTAATTTCATTCCTAAAAACCATGGCCTAACCCGCCCACTTCATCACTTATGCCACTTCTGGGCCCTGCTCTCAACTCTGGTCGACTTCTACTGTTCAGGTACAAGCCACACCAGTACACCAGGAAGAAATTTAAATATCTCTCAAAAAGTAGAAGAAATTAATAACTCCTTTAAAGAAAGCCAAGAGAAAACAAATAAACAAGTGAAGGAACCTATTTAAGACCTGTAAATCAAATTAGAAGGAATAAAGGAAACACAAACTGAAGGAATTCTGGAAATGGAGAATCCAGATAAGGGATCAGAAACTACAGACACACACATCACCAACAGAATACAAGAGATGGAACAATGAATCTCAGGCACTGAAAATATGTTAGAAGAAATAAATTCACTGGTCAAAGAAAATATAAAATTGCAAAATTTTCTAAAATGAAACATCAAGGAATCTGAGCTACTATTAAAAAAAAGACCAAACCTAATAACAATAAGAATAGAAGACAGTGAAAAATCTCAGCACTAAACCCCATACAATTCTTGGTCTACTCATCTGCTGGTAGGCATGTAGGCTGACACTGTATCTTGACTACTGTGAGCTTTGTTGTAGCATACACAAGGCAGGCAGTAATCTCCTTGGAATTCTGACTTTGCTATCTTTTCTACATACCCAGGATGGGTTTAACTAAGTCATATTGTCATTCTATTTTCAATTTTAGGGAGAATCTCAATGATGATTTCTAGTGTGTGTGTGTGTGTGTGTGTGTGTGTGTGTGTGTGTGTGCATGTGTGTGTGTGTGTGTGTGTGTAAGAGGTGTCTTCAGTTGCCCACAGAGCCCAGAAGAGGGAGTTAGCTGCCTAAAATGAGCATTAGAAAATAAACTTGGTCCTCTGGAAGAGCAGCAAGAACTGAAAACCATTGTTCCATATCTCTAGGCCTTTCTTTAGAGTTTTTAATTATTAAAAAAAAAAAAAAACATTGAACTTTGTCAAAAGCCTTTTCCCCATCTATTGGGTAATAATGTGATTTGTCAGTGAATGTATTAATAATATAATTTAGAACATGGGTCAATTTGTAGAGTCTGATCCGAGACTCTCCTTAGCAGACAGGACTAGGGTTTGGCTGTGAGGGGCTCCTAAAGCCACACCTAAAAGAGGGGACATTGCATGGCTGGTCCTGCCCCCAGGGCAAACTGCTTCATCAGAGGACTGAGGCTTTGAAATTCAGATCCCTGTCCACAGCAGCTTCAGAGATCAAGCAGAAGCCCTTGCTCTGAGGAGTCAGGAGACACACAAGCCCTCTTGCCACATCTGACTAGGAATGGCCTAATCGTGAACCACTGAAGGCATAGGTAGACGCCAGTACAAAAATACATATAATAATATAAAGAACAACAAGGTAACTCCAGAAGAAACTGGTGGTTTTACAACTATGATACCTGAATAGAGCAATGAACAGGAAGCAGAAGGAAGCAACACCAAAAACACCTTTGTGAAGATCATTGAAGCCTTCAAAGAAGATATAAAAGCATCCTTAAAGAAATAGAAGAAAATATAAAAAATAAATTGGAAGAGATGAACAAATCCTTGAAAGAAAACCAAGGAAAGGTAAACCAAAATTGAAAGAAACATTCCAGGAAATAAAATCTGAAATAGAAGCAATAAAAAAGGCAGAAAATGAGGCAATGATGAAAATAGAAAACCTGAAGAAAAGAGCTGGAAATACAGATACAAGCATAACCAACAGAATCCAAGAGATGGAAGAGAGAATCTCTGAAGTTGAAGACTCAGTAGCTGAAATAGATACATCAATCAAAGAGAATACTAAAACCAAAAAAGCCATAACACAAAAGGTTCAAGAAATCTGGGACACCATGAAAAGACCTAACTTGAGAATAATAGGAATAGAAGAAGGAGAAGAATACCAGCTCAAAGGCACAGATAATGTTTTCAATAAAATCATAGAAGAAAACTTCCCTAACCTGAAGACGGAAATGCCTATAAAAACACAAGAAGCTTACAGAACACCAAATATATATGCCTCCCAAAAATGTCAGCATGCCACATAATAATCAAGCCACAAAACATACAGAACAAAGAAAAAATTTTAAGAGCTACTAAAAGAAAAGGGCCAACTTACTTATAAAGGTAGACTCATCAGAATAACACCTGACTATTCAATAGAAATGATGAAAGCAAAAAGGGCTTGGTCAGAAGTTATACAGACACTAAAAGAGTTTGCATGCCAACCTAGAATACTATATCCAGCAAAATTATCAATCACCATAGATCGAGTAAATAAGATATTTCATGACAAAGTCAGACTGAAACAATACCTATCTACCAATCTGGTCCTCCAGAAATCATTAGAGGGAAAACTCCAACCCAAGGATCCCAGATACACCCATAAAATCACAAACAATTAATAATCCCAGAGAAGAATAGCTCAGAGAAAGAAAATACAAACAAGCTCCCACCAAAAATAGCAGGAAATATCAGTCAATGGTCTCTATTATCCCTTAATATCAATGGACTCAACTCTCCTATAAAAAGACACACACTAACAAGATGAATACAAAAACAGAAGCCATTCTTCTGCTGCATACAAGAAACACACCTCAACCACAAAGACAGACACAGGCTCAGAGTAAAAAGTTGGGAAAAAATTTTCCAATCAAATGGTCCTAAGAAACAGGCTGGAAGTGCCATATCGAATAAAGTAGACTTTAAGTTAAAAGCAATTAAAAGGGACCAAGGTGGTTATTACTTATTCATCACAGGAAAATTTTGTCAAGAGGAGATTTCAATCCTGAATATTTATGCTCCTAATATAAGGGCACCTACTTATGTAAAAGAAACACTGCTAAAGCTCAAATCCCACATCAATTCTCATACCTTAATAGTGGGAGACTTCAATACCCCACTTTCACCACTGGATAGGTCAACCAGACAGAGACCCAAAAGAGAAATAAGGAGTCTAACAAAGGTTATGATATAAAAGGATTTAATAGACATTAAAGAAGCTTCCACCCAAATGCAGAGGGATATACATATTTCTCAGGTCCTCATGGTACTTTCTCTAAAGTTGACCACATAATTGGTCATAAAGCAAATGTCAACAGACACAAAAATGTAAATAATCTCATGCATCATATCTGATCACCAGGGCCTAAAGTTGGAGTTCAACAACATCAAAAATCACAGAAAATCTACCAACTCATGGAAACCAAATATCACTCAGCTCTGCGTCAAGGAAGAACTTAAGAAAAAAATCAAAGTCTTCCTAGAATTTAATAAAATGAGTCCACAACATATCTAAACTTGTGGTACACAATGAAGGCAGTCTTAAGAGGAAAATTCATAGCACCAGATGTTATATGAAAAACCTAGAGAAATCCCACACCAGATAACTAACAGCACAACTGAAAGCCTTAGAACAATTAGAAGCAAACACACCTAGAAAGAGTAGATGGCAGGAAATAATCAAACTTAGAGCTGAAATCAATACAATTGAAACAAAAGAACAATAAAAAGAATCAAGGAATCAGAGAGTTGGTTCTTTGAGAAAGTCAACAAGATAGGTAAGCCCTTAACCAAACTAATCAAAAAGCAGAGAGAGAGAGATTATCCAAATCAACAAAATCAGAAATGAAAAGGGGAACATAACAACAGTCCCCAGGAAATCTAGAGAATTATCAGATCATACTTTGAAAATCTATATCCTTCAAAAATGGAAAACCTGGAATAAATGTACAGCTTTTTGGACAGATACCATACCAAAATTAAATGAAGACCAGATTAATTACCTAAACAGACCTATAACCCTAAAGGAAATTGAAGCTGCATTAAAAGCCTCCCAAGTAAAAAAAGCCCAGGTCCAGATAGTTTCAGTGCAGAATTCTACGAGACATTCAAAGAAGAATTGCTACCATTACTCCTTAAACTATTTCATGTAGTAGAAACTGAAGGAATATTGCTAAATTCCGTTTATGAGGCCATAGTCACCCTAATACTCAAGCCACTCAAAGACACAACAAAGAAGGAGAATTACAGACCAATTTCCCTCATGAATATTGATGCTAAAATTCTCAAAAAAATTTGGCAAACCGTATACAATAATATATAAAAAATATAATCCATCATGACCCAGTAGGCTTCATCCCAGAAATGCAAGGATGGTTGAACATACGAAAAAATATAAATGTCATCCATCATATAAATAAACTAAAGGAAAAAAACACATGACCTTCTCCTTAAGTGCTGAAAAAGCCTTTGACAAAATCCAACACTCCTTTATGATAAAAGCTCTGGAGGGATCAAGAATACAGGAAAAGTATTTCAATATAATAAAGGTGATTTACAAGAAGTAGAAAGCCAACATAAAATTGAATTAAGAAAAACTCAAAACAATCCCACTAAAATTAGGAACTAGACAAGGATGTATTCTTTCCCCTTATCTATTCAATATAATTTTTGAAGTTTTCGCTAAATCAATAAGAGTATGAAAGGAGATTAAAGGGATACAAATTGGAAAATAAGAAGTGAAACTGTCTCTGTTTGCAGATGATATGACTGTATACATAAGTGACCCACAAAATTAATTCTACTAGGGAACTTCTACGGCTAATAAACACCTTCAGTAAGGTAGCAAGATACAAGATTAAGTCAAAGAAATCAGTAGCCCTCCAATACACAAAAGATAAAAGGGCTGAAAAAAATAAGGGAAACATCACCCTTTATAATAGCTGCAAATAGCATTAAATAACTTGGAGTAACTATAACCAAAGAAGTAACAGACCTATTTGACAAAAATTTTAAATCACAGAAGAAAGAAATTGAAGAGGATATCAGAAAATGGAAAGCTCTCCCATGTTCCTGGATAGGTAGGATCAACATAGAAAAATGGCAATTCTACCAAAAGCAATCTACAGATTCAATGCACTGCCCATCAAAATCCCAACACAATATTTTTTTGGACCTTGAAAGAACAATACTCAATTTCATTTGGAATAACAGGAAAGCCAGGATTGCCAAAACAATTTTCCTCAACAAAAGAACTGCAGGAGGCATCACCATCTCTGACTTCAAGTTATACTATAGAGCTAGAATAATAAAATCAGCCTGGTACTGACATAAAAACAGACTTGTGCATCAATGGAACAGAATTGAGGATCCAGACATTAACCCAAAAACCTATGAACACTTGATCTTCAACAAAGAGGCCGAAAATATTCAATGGAAAAAAGATAGTATCTTTAACTATCTTTTTTGTTGGCATAGCTGGATGGAAGTGTGTAGAAAAATGCAAATAGATCCAAGCCTGTCACCCTGCACAAAACTCAAATATAAGTGGTTCAAAGACCTCAACATAAGCCCAGCCACTCTGAACTTGACAGAAAAGAAACTTTGAAATTTCCTCCAATGAACTGGAAAAGGCGACCACCTCCTGAATATAACACCAGTGGCACAGACACTAAGAACAACAATCAATAAGTGGGACCTCCTGAAACTGAGAAGATTCTGGAAAGCCAAGGACACTGTCAATATGACAAACCAACAGCCTTCAAAATGGGAAAAGATTTTCACCATCCCTACAAGTGATAGAGGACTGATCTTTATGATATATAAAGAACTCAAGAAACTAGAGCCCAAAATCTTGACTTACACAATCAAAAAAGGCAGTCCAGAACTAAAAAGGGAATTCTCAGCAGACGAATTATGAATGGCTGAAAGGCACTTGAAAAAGTGCTCAACATCTTTAGCCATCAGAGAAATGCAAATCAAAACAGTTTTGGGATACCACCTGACACTTGTCAGATTGGCTTAAATAGAAGACAGAGATGACAGCCTATGCTGGAGAGGTTGTGGATCAGGGGGAACACTCCTCCATTGTTGGTGGGATTTTGAGCTTGTTCAACCACTCTGGAATACACTATGGCAGTTTCTCAGAAAACTGGGAATCAATTTCCCTAAGGATCTAGCAATACCACTTGTAGATGTATACCCTAAAGATGCACAGTCACACTCCAAAGGCATTAGCTCAACTATGTTCATAGCAGCATTATTTGTAATAGCAAGAACCTGGCAACAAACTAGATGCCCCTCAACTAAAAATGGACATCTACACAATGGAGTACTACTCAGCTGTAAGAAAAAATGATATCCTAAAATTTGCAGGCAAATGTATGGATCTGGAGAATATCCTCCTGAGCAATGTATTACACACCCAGAAAGATAAGCAGAGGATGTACTCACTCATTAGTGGATTCTAAACCAAAAAGAAAATAAAAGCATACCATGCCCAAACTACTAATTACAACTACTGAACAGCTTGAGATTGTTAACTCTTTGGATTGACACCTTGGATCCCACTCCCCCTAGAGAAACACCTGACTCAGTCAACATGTTGGGGGGAGAAAACTGGATTTGCCAGGAGTGGAGGCTGAACTGAGCTATATTGGGACCTTGGGACCTTGGGACCTTCTGCCCATGCTGGGGATGGGGGATGTGGAGAAGAAAAAATGACCTGATGTGGTGGGAGGGGGAAGGGACCTTGAATAAGGATAAACAAGGATAGAAAATGTGACTTCTTTATTCATAATAAAAAAAGAAAAAAAATTGCATACAAATCTAAACAGAGAATTCTCAGCAGAACTCAAATGGTTCAAAATAAAGAAATGTTCAACATTATTCATCATAAGGTTAATGCAAATTAAAATGACTTTGAGATTCTCTTACATGTATCTGAATGGCTAAGATCAAAATGGAAGTGACAACATATTGGGGAGGATGTGGAACAAGGGGAACATTTTTCCCTTCTGGTGTGAATGCAAACTTATATAGCCACTTTGGAAATCAATACGGTGGTTTCTGCAAAATTAGGAATATATCTATCTCAGGACCCAGCTATACCACTCCTGAGCATATATCTAAGGATTCTCCATGCTCAATTATATTTATAGCAGCTTTATCTATAACAGTTACAAGCTAGAAGTAGGTCTCACATCCAAAAGCTGGATAAAGAAAATATGTTAATGGATTAGTAGTCAGCTGTTAAAAACAAGGGTATCGTAAATGTGAAGGCAAATGGATAGAATAAGAGAATATCACCCTGAGTTTGATAACCCAGACACAGAAGACAAATATGGTCTGTACTCAGTAGGTATCAGCTGTAAAATAAAAATAATCATGCCATAGTCCACAGACTCAGAGAAGTTAAGTAATAAGGAAGCCTAAATGGAGTTGCATCAATGTCCCTGGGCAAAAATAGAATAGACTTTTGTGGGTTGATTAGGGCAGGTGGAATTGAAAATAGGAGGAACCAAGTATGTGTGTGTGTGTGCTGAGAGGGCGTGGGCATAAATAGTTGGAGAAATGACTGGAATTGTGGGCACCATGGGGGCTAGATAGAAATCTAGTGCAATTGAAACTCCATGGAATCTATGAGAGTTACCCTAGCAAAGATACCTGGTAATGAGGGCACAGAGAATGAACTGGTCATCTTCTGTAACCAGGCACTTTCTCAAGTGGAAGGATTGGAGCACCAATTCAACCTTATCCTAACTGCTTGTCTTGTGCACAGAGTGTTCTGGGATCAGAGTCTATCAGTCTAACAGAATCCTCCTCAAAGAGACCGAAGGGCAACTGAAAGCAGATGCAGATTCCCACAGGCAAATATTAGGAAGAGCTTGAGGAGTCCTGAAGAGGAGGAAGAAAGAGGGACAGAAGAAGCAGAGGGTTTATGAACACCATAACACAAACCCACAGAATCAACTGACTGTGACTCATGAGGCCACAGAGATCAGGGAGCCATTAGGGGCATGACCTAGGTCCTTTGCATATGTTATGACTGAGTAGCTTAGTGATCCTGTGGGATTGCTAACAATGGAAGGTGGGGTAGTCACTGATTCTTTTGTCTGCTTATGCGAGTCTTTTTCTCCAACTGGGTTACCAGGTTCAGCCTTGATGTCATAATATGTGTCTGGTCTAATAGTAGCAAATTATGGTGTGTTTGATGGCTGTCCCTGGGAAGCCAGTTCTTTTCTTGGCGGAGACAGAAGGGTTGTATCTGTGGGAGAGGGGAGGTTGTGGAGAGGTAGGAGAATCTGAAATCAGGATATATATGAGAAAATAATAATAATAAAATCATTGTACAGCTATAGTCATGTGAAAAAGTTGCAATTGCAACTGACTTAATTACTGATTTGATTTGTAGGCAAATTTCAGATGTCCTTGAAAGTTGGCACATTTTTTACTTTTTAGAATTATATACTCATTAAATAATAATTAGACTAAATTTTGTCTAAATTAGACTACTTCAGACTGCTCCTGGTAACTTTTAATTTTTTTTTTCTTTAAAAAATACTAATACATCCTAAAACATGTCTGGCTCAGTGGCAACATGATAAAAAACTAGTTTTTAATTTTAATAAACATTTTAATAGTGAATGTGTACATATATTTAAACATGACTATCCTAATATTTACTGACTTTGCTTTAAGATATGTCAATATAAGAAATATAGCTCTCATCTTAAAGGAAAATATGAGATAGTTTTTTTTCTGAAACAATTTCAAGTGATCATGGCTTGGGAGGAGATTTAAGTTACCCCAAATGTCATGTTCCAACGAAAAACCAGTTTTATGAAGTTTTTTTTATAGTTTTACAAAACAAAGAATGTCATATCAAGGCAAGTTTAAAATACTTTGGTGGGTATAGATGAGACAGGTGGTGACAGTGACATGGTGGATACCTTTCTTTAAGCTTAAGATGCTCTGTTAACAATCTTAGATTTTTGGTAGGTGAAAGCTAATGGATTTTCTAAGTCAATGGATACCAAATGTTTTTATCCATTAACCACAGTATGTCATTTTTGACACAAGACTGGAAAAGAAATGCTTATTCAAGGGGCAGCTTATTCCCAAACAACGCAATTAGCCTCTGACTTACTATCAATCCTTTTTGAAATTGCCTTAAACAGAAAAAATGTTCATATACATTAGAACAAATAATGGATATATAACATGGATCTAAAATGTCATCAACATTGATCTATGGTTTTAATCAATGAAATCATATTAGTAAGAAAAACCTCAATATAATTATATTAGTACTACTTATGAATATATGTGTACTATATGAGTATATGTATAATAAAATTATATGTGAAAAATTAACAATATTGCTTTATTATGATAATCCATAAAATTTAAGAACACCAATGAACTGGACAGTGGTGGTACATGTCTTTAATTCTAGCAACTGGGAAGCAAAAGGAGGTAGATCTCCTTATTTCAAAGCTAACCTGGTCTACAGAGCAAGTTCCAGGACAGTCAGGGCTGCACAGAGAAACTCTGCCTAAAGGACAAAAAAAATAAAATATTAATAAATGCTTGCATGTTATTTCTCCATTAAGTTCAGATGTATTAGACTAAGAATTTTTATAGTTAATTTATATTTTAAAGTTACAAGATTCATAACACATTTCCAACAGCATAGCCACAGTTCTTTTACAGCACTGAAGTTGAATTAACCCTGAAAACAGTAAAGATTCTTAAAGTCAAAACAAAACAAAACCAAACAAAAACCAAAAAGTGCACTTGTTTATAATTATTTTTTGTGTATATAAGGCTATTTTATTTACTTATTTGTTTTCTTTCTTATTATGAATAAAGTCATATTTTTTATCCTTGTATATTCTTGTTCAAGTTCCCAATGCCCTCCCACCCATTCCAGTCTTGTTTCCATTTAAAGCATATGAAGGATAAGCAAAAAACTATTGAACTACCAGGTATGGTGGTACATGTCTGATACCAGCCTAAGATACCAAGAACAAAAAAAACCAAAGAACTTGTATTTAAAAAATCTGGTGTTCAAAAATTCCTAAATGACCCTAAAATGACTCTGTAACAAAGGAATATGGATTGTGCTAGTTTACAAAAGAGGCACAAAGTGACCCAGGTGTTCTTTCCTGTGAGAGCACTTGCAGATAATTATATCATGCTTCCTAAATCTCATAATTAGCTTTGAAATTTACTGGTAGTTCTTCCCTGCTTGGTATAGTGGTTAACTTGTGGTGTCTCAAAGTCAGGCTATGAGTTGAGGATCTCACAAGATCACCAAGTAATTGGCAGCCTGGGTTTTCAGTTTGTGGCAATGTTCAGTCTGCACCCATATGGATATTATTGGCTCCAAGCACTGTGGCTTTAGAGCTCAGATGTCACAAGCAGACATTTTTAAGCCTTAGCTGGCAACTCATGACATTGTTCAATAATTCTATTTTCTGGCCACAGGCAAGAAAAACTTCTGTCATGAGGTAACTGTATTATAGAACGATTCCAAACTTCCAGGTCTACATTGTCATTTTATTCAGCAGCTTCTTCTCTCTCCTTTTACCACACAGTGCTAGAAAGTTTATCAAGACTTTTATAACAAATATAACCATGTGAATCAAAGAGCATAGCCATTTCAGACTCAATGACACAAAATTAATAGAAATTGGTTAATTTAAATTGTAAGAGCTAATTAGCAATAAGCCTGAGCTATCAGCTGAGCATATGATTGATAATAAGTCTCTATGAACTTATTTGGGAGCAGCTTGCAATTCAGAAATGTTCACCTACACTCATATCATGGCTGGACAAAGCAACCAAATAGGAGTTAAAGATTACAAAAAGCAGAAAAAAGAGTTAGAGGTACACCCACTCCCACTATTAGAAGTTGTAGTATCACAAGTGAGACTCAGAGCCAATTATTGGGGGAAGGCTGAAATATCAGAGAGAGGAAGCACCACAGTCAATTCTCACCCAGCTGTCTTGCAACTTCCTCAAGCTTGCTCCTGGTTACCAGTTGCTTCTCCCAGATGCTTCTGTTCTCTCTGGGTTTCCCTTATGTACCATCCAGGTTAGGATTAATGGTGTGGCCTTGAACTCACAGAAACAGAAGTTCTGTCTTTGGAGTTGTGGGATTAAGTGTGGAGGTCACCACTCCCAGCTTTCATTGTGCTGGGATTAAAGGTGTGTGTGACTGACTCAGCTGTTTATCTTTTATTCAAGATTTAAGAATTTTCTGAGCTGTCTGCCTAGGATTTGACTGAGTGCTCTCTCCCCAGTATTCAGGTTTTATTAAATATGTAACATACATCCACAAAAGTTCCACAAACAGCAAGTTAACAGCCATAATATATATGCAGAGGATCTGGTACAAACTCCTGCTTGCTGTTTCAGTTTCTGTGAACCCATATGAACTCTGCTCATTTGGTTTTGTTGGCCATGTTTTTTCTCCATCTCCTCTGACTCCTTGCATCTTTCTTCCCCTTATTCTGAGGAATTCTCCAATATCTAAAGGGAGGGACCCAATAGAGATTTCTGATTGAGACTCTTTCTCACTATAATGTCTGCCTGTGAGTCTTTCCACCTGCTTGTATCTGCAGCTAAGAGAGGCCTCTATGGTGAATATTTGAGAAGAAGCCAATCAAATTTGTTTTCTGGTTTTGAGTTACCACACTCAGGATGATTTTTTCAAAGTTTGCCTAAAAATTTCATGATACTATTTTTAAACTAGTGGGTAATATTCCATTATGTAAATGTACCACATTTACTTTATCAACTCTTCTGTTGAGGGGCATCTAGGTTATTCACAGATTCTGACTACTAGGAATACAGCCATAATGAACATAGTTAGGCAATGTCCTTGAGGTAGGATAGAGTAAATATTTTAAGAAAGAAATTGAAGAGAGTGGAAGATGAAAATAACTCAATAATCATGAATTTGTAGGATTAACACAGTAAAAATGGCTATCCTACCAAAAGCAATCTACAAATTCAATCCAATCCCCATCAAAATTTCAACACAATTACAGACCTAGAAAGAGCAATTCTGAAATTCATATCGGAAAACATAAAATCCAGTATAGTTCAAAAGCAATAGCACATAATAAAAGAATAACTAGAGGTATTAGCATCCCTGATTTCAAGTTGTACTACAGAGCTATGTTAATAAAATTTTATGGTATTGGCATAAAAAATATGCTGAACATAAGGCTTAGATGAAGTCACATAACTGTATACACTTGATTTTTAATATGAAGGCCCCAAATACACACTGAAAAGTCACAGTGTCTTCAGCAAATGATGCTTTTCTGACTGGATGTTAGATGACAGCACATAGAAGAATGAAAATAGATTTATGTGTTTCACCCATGACATAATTCAAGTCCAAGTTGACCAAAGACAACACAAAACCAGACATATTGAACCTGTTAGAAGGAAAATACATTGGCACAGGAGACAACTTTCTCAACACAGCATCAATAATAATTTTGACCTGATAAAACCAAAAGTTTTCTGTAAGACAAAGGACACTGTCATTAGGACAAACCAGCAGCCTACAAAGTGGGAAAAGTTTTTACCAACTCCACATCCAATAGAGAGCTGATATTGAAAATTTTTATATCTTTAGACATCAGATGCTCTCCATGTACCTTTGTGGTCATGCCTAATCACATGGACATATGTAGCCTGGAAGAATTTAATAGTGGTCAACTCTTATAGGATCATCTTTGGTGAGGTATTAACCTACAAAGCTCCAAAGTTGCATGATCACACTGGTCTTGAAAATGTTTTTGCAATCTGTGCCTGCCTTCCTATTATTTGTCCAAAACTGGCCACAAGGTGTAGGACAGTGCTGCTAAATCTGCATGGAAAATATGTATTTTAATGAAAATTTCTTTGTACTCTTTGGGGGTTTTGGTTTCCTTGCATAGAGATATTGGTTTTCTTTGTTTTGGTTTGAGGATTTGTTAGTTTTTGGTTCTTTCTTTAGATCTTATTTTTGATTTGATGCTTTGCTAAGGCTATACACTGTACACACAGAATGGTCAGTTTAAATTCCTATTGAATCAAATGACTATATTTTAATAAATGAAAAAATTTTCCCACTCTATTCTTAAAAATATAAGATACACATGTGTGTACTTAAGAAAAAACCAGTAACTTCTTCCATGTGGGATGTGGCTCTTGAATACTAAGCATTCCTTCTCCCATTTCTCTTACTACTTCAGCTCCTGTATAGATGAGATAAGGGCTTCTCTGGATTTTCATGTGTGTGCCTCTATCATACAGCAGCACCTGGTATTCAACAAGAACTGAAGCTGATCTCAGCTGCCCCAGATATACAGGAATATCGGCATGGAGTGTGTCTGTTATTCATCCTTACCTTCTGTACAGTGCATAGTCATGGTATTTGGGAGAGAGTACAGATAGCTTGCTATGGATTCTAAGGGTGAAAAGGAAAACAGAAACAGCCAGAGATGTAATATGTATGGTTTGGATTATAGATAATAAGTGTAGGCTATAGAACCATCCTCCTCTCTCTGGAGGTATAAATATGAGAACTGGTTAAACAGTGGTCAGAAAAATCTCTCAATCCCCAAGTCAGCATGTGAATTCTACACTCATATCTGGCAGGTGCTTCCTTAGGCTGGACTCTGCCCAGAGGAGAACACATGTGCTCTGATGCCAGGAGAGATTCAAAGCTGGCAGCCATGCATTTGTTTGTTTGTTTGTTTGTTTTATGGTGACCCACAACAGAGGTGACATGCAGAGAGGATAGCAAACATAAGAGGACAGTTGGGGATATAGACAAGACTAGGGGTAGAAACATAGTCAGCAAACTTTGTCATTGGAAATACAGCAGGAGGAGAAAGAAGACTGAAATTAACATTGACATTGTGGCATTCAGGGACTGAATGGATGGAGACTATGGGAAAGTCTGCAGCCTGTCCATTAGTGACCATCACTTCTAAGTCATAGCAGAAACTGTAATGTTCAGTAGATGGCTTTTGGCATTCCAATGTGTGAATTTACCTACAAGACATTACCTAAAAAACTGAAAATTAAAGTATATTTACATACAAAAAACCAAAACCAAACAAACAAAAAGACATCAACATACCAAACTATACAATTTAAAAGTATGGTGCAGATCTCAAAAGAGAATTCTTAATAGAATAATCTCAAATGGCTGAGAAACAGTTCAAAAAATGTTTAACATTCTTAGCCATCAGGAAAATGCATATCAAAACTAATCTGAAATTCCATCTTACTCCTGTCAGATTGTCTAAAATCAATAGAACAAGTAATAGATCTTGCTGGTAAGGATGTGCAGCAAGGAAAACACTTGTCCTTTGAGGTGAGACTAAAAATTTATAAAGTCACTATAAAAATCAATATGGTGATTCCTCAGAAAATTTGGACTATTGTATTAAGTTATTGACCTATCTAATCTGGCTTAACCCTGGGTTTTGGACCTACCCTCAACATCACTGCTGCTTAGCCCCAAGTAATCACACAAAATCTTACATTAACTATATGCTATTTGGTTTATGGCTCAGGCTTATCATAGCTGGCTCTTGCATCTTAACCTATTTCTACTATTCTGTGTCTTGCCACATGGCTCATGGCTTACCTGGTTTTTTTTTTGTTTGTTTGTTTGTTTGTTTGTTTTTTATCTCTTGCTTTTTGGGTATCCAGATTGCACCTTCCTGACTCTGCTCTGCCTCACTTTCATCTATGCTTGGATTTCCTGCCTGTTTCTAAGATGCTCTGCCATAGGCCAAAACAATAAATTCCTTTATTGTTCCTTGAATGGTATTCATGCATACACACAAAAAAATCCCACATCATGGAACTCAATCTACCTCAAGACTCAGTTTTTTTTTTTTTTAAAAAATCTAAAACAATTGTACTTTTAATCATCAATTTATCCCAACTTTATATTTTATTCTCATTTGTTATTCATTAAAAACAATGTATTCTACTATTGGAGTTTATATGGAGCATATCAAAGATACCTAGATTAAGCTACTTACATTCACTTCCAAATTATATTTTTAAGTATTTCCAAATAGTCCTTGATTCTGACTCTTTTATTTTCAACTGTATATCTATTTAGCGAGATATTTATGAATCAATATAGTTAATGATTATATAGATGACATGTAGATATAGCTATTTTCAAGATGAGAGACTATATCTACTTTAATTCTCTAACACATTATAATCAGCAATGTTTTTACATTTTATGTGAATGAAGCAGAAACTGAAAACTAGACATCAATTTTTGGTATGTAAAATATTAGTTTGTTTGGGAAACTAAATTTTTATTTTGAATTAAAATTTAATCTTGAGATATATCATTTTAATTGATTTTTAAAAGTGAGTCAATAGAAAAATGATTGCCACCAGTTATTCTATGCTAATTAAAAGATAATTTTGCCATACAAAAACGTGGCCTCAAAACTAGTCCACTTAAATGTCAGATGTGTTTAAACTGCCACAGGGAAAAGGACAAGCAGTATTTCTCTTTGACATTATATTAATAGAAATAAATACTGCCAAGGAAATTATAATATTTTTGTATCAGGTACCAAATTTATATTATCACATAATCTTTCAAAATATCTATTTTTTCATACATGTTAAGTAGATGCATTTTACTTAAACTTTTGTATTTAAAGTAAGTCTTTTGCATCTATAGGCTAAAGAGGTATAATGTTTGAAGGATTCAGCAACCCCCAGGGAAAGAATTGATTAATAGAAAAGTGAGGTATATACAGTTAGATTACGATGGTTTAGTAAGAAAGAATAATATGAAATGGCTTACATTTCAGTAATTCAGCAACAGTGTGCTGCTATAGTAAAAGGTTGTGATGTTACTGTACTAACTAAAACAATTATGGGATGTGCAACAGTTCAAATTCATAATCTAACAGGATGCAAATTTTTCATGCAAGTTGCCTGCTTAGTGTACTGGCCAATCTTATTAAAATGCTTGTGAAAGCAAGATACTAGGCAGGTAATAGTAACACTGTCTTTTATTTTTGTATTTTACATAGAAAAAAAAAGAACTTTATTTTCTAAGAAAAAAAGAGTGATAACAAAAAACGTAAATATTTAACTTTGTGTAGAATGAATAGTGTTGAGAATGAATGAACAGCAGACACCTCTATCAAATATAATGTTCAGATTCCAAGTTGTTCAGTGGTTGTGGTTTACAGCTTGAGTGTTCTTTACATTTTTTTTAAGTCTACTAATGAGTGAATACATCTCCTGCTTATCTTTCTGGGTTTGTGATAACTCGCTCAGGAGGATATTCTCCAATTCCATTAATCTGTTTGTGAATTTTAGGATATCATTTTTTCTTACTTCTGATTAGTACTCCATTCTGTAGATGTATCACAGTTTGTTAATACATTCTTCAGTAGAGGGGCATCTAGGCTGTTTCCAGGTTCTTGCTATAATGAATAATGCTGCTGTGAACATAGCTGAGCTAATGACTTTGGAGTATGAATGAGCATCTTTGAGGTATATGCCCAGTAGTGCTATTGTTGGGTCTTTGGGGAACAATCAATATTCAGTTTTTTGAGAAATTGCCATAGTGCATTCCAGTGTGGCTGAACAAGCTTACACTCCCACCAACAATAGAGGAGTGTTCCCCTTGCTCTGCAACCTCTCCAGCATAGGCTGTCATCTGTGTCTTTTATCTTAGCCAATCTGACAGGTATAAGGTGGTATCTCAAAGCTGTTTTGATTTGCATTTCTCTGATGGCTAAAGATGTTGAGGACGTTTTCAACTGCCTTTCAGACACTCGTAATTCCTCTGTATAAAATTCCCTTTTTAGTTCTGTACCCCATTTTTTGATTGGGTTATTCAAGGTTTTGGGCTCTAGTTTCTTGAGTTCTCTATATATTTTAGACATCAGTCCTCTGTCACTTATAGGGTTGGTGAAAATCTTTTCCCATTCTGAATGCTGTCAATTTGTGTTATTGACTTTGTCCTTGGGTTTACAGAAGCTTCTCAGTTTCAGGGGGTCCCATTTATTGATTGTTGTTCTTAGTGTCTGCACCACTGGTGTTATATTTAGGAAGTAGTCACCTGTGCCAATGCGTTAAAAGGTATTTCCCACTTTCTTTTCTACCAGTTTCAGTGTGGCTGGTTTTATGTTGATGTCTTTGATCCACTTGGATTTGAGTTTTGTTCAGAGTGATAGGCTTGGATCTATTTGTATTTTTCTACAAACTACCATCCAGCTATGCCAACACTATTTGTTAAAGATATAATCATTTTTCCACTTAGTATTTTGGGCCTCTTTGTCAAAGATAAAATGTTCATAGGTTTAGGGGTTTTTCAATTCAATTCCATTGATCCACAAGTCTGTTTTTAATCCTAGTACCAGGCTGTTTTTATTACTGTAGCTCTATAGTTTAACTTGAAGTCTATGATGATGATGTCTCCTGAACCTTTTTTGTTGAACAAAATGGTTTTGGCAATCCTGGGTTTTCTATTATTCCAAATGAAATTGATTATTTTTCTTTGAAGATCTGTAAAATATTGTGTTGAGATTTTGATGGGAAGTGCATGTAGATATATTTTTAACTGTTTGAAGAAGAATTGCTGTAGATCATCTTTAAGAGTCTGGTGGAATTCTGTTTGAATTGATCTCTTTTGGGACTATTTTTAGTTACAAGGCTTTTTGTTAATATTATAGTGTCCTCATTTGTTATTGGTCTATTTGGGTTGTTGACTTTTTCTTGATAAGTTTTTGGTGGCTTGGCTAACCTAGAATAAAATATCCATTTCTTTTAGCTTGGTAAATGTAGTACTCATATTTAAAATTTTCCCTTACACTACTTTGTCTTGTATTTGTTGCAAAGTTTCAATGTTAATATCTTAGTCTGTTATTTTGGATCCTTTATTCCTTTCTTTTTCTTAGTTGGGTCTATCAACTATGTTTATTTTCTTAAATAAATAACCACCTTTTACATTTTTATTCTTTATATTGATTTTTTTATTTGATTAATTTTGATCTGATTTTTATTATTTGTTATTTTTAATCCACTGTTATCAAGTGGATTTGCATTTTATTTGTTCCTGTTTTTACAACTTTTAAGATGCATCAGTAACGTAATTTATAAGACCACTTGCATTGTGTCTCAGATGTTTTGTTGTGTATCTTCTATTTCATTTTATCCCATGAAAATATTATTTCTTCTTTGAAGGAAAAAATAATTTAGTAATCAATTGTTTAATCTCCATGTTTGTTATTTAAGTATTTGCCACCAATTTTAAGTTTTATTGTATTGTGTATAGAATACTAAGAAGAATTTCAGTCTTTTTGAATGTGTAAGGACTTGTTTTGAATTCCAAAATGTGATGCATAGAGAAGCTTCTATTTGCTGATGAGTAGAATGAGTACTCTTTCATGTATAAATGAAATATTCTTTAGTTATATTTTTAAATTTATTTCAAGTGTAGCATTGTTTGATTCCGTTTACTTTTGTCTAGACAATTTGTCTATTAGAGAATGAGATATAGGGCTGGAGAGATGGCTTAGCCGTTAAAGGCTAGGTTCACAACCATAAATATAAGAGAATGAGATATAAAATTAACTACTGATAGTTGATTAAATTTAATCAGTGTCTTTAAATATACTAATGAAAACTGCATATTTTATAAAATTGGTTGTACCAAATTTTGATACATATATATCTAAAAGAGTAATTTTTTCTTGGTTAATTGATTATAGTAATAGTAATAGTAATGTCTTCTTGTCCTATTGATTTTAATGAAGTATCCTTTTGGATCTCTTTCAGTTTGTTTTAATTTAAATTCTATTCTATCAGATATTTATATAGAAATTGTTGATGATTCTTGGTTTCATTTGATTGGAGTATTTTATTTATCTATTTGTTCTAAGGCTATGACTATCTTGAAAGCAAAGCTGTTTCTTTTAGCCAACAGACAGATGAATTTTATTTTTCATCCATTCAGTTAGCCTGTTTCTTTAGATTAGAGAATTGAGGCCATCAATATTTAAAGTTACTTACTTGTAGTCAGGTGGCACTGTTGTTTGTTTCAGTGACACTTTGTATTTCAAAAAATATGGTTTAGTATTTCTTTTCACAATTTTTCTGGTACATTATCTTCATTACCTGCTTCAGTCTAAAGTATTGCTCCCTACACTTGATTTTATTTTGGTTTGTTGGATAGGAATATCCCAGAGACCTGCTTCAATGGTGGTTCAGGTTCTAAAAAGGATGTGTGGAGTCAGCAGCAGGGGAAGAGGAGACTGATTGTAGTATCACGAATGAGACTCAGAGCCAATTATTCGGGGAAGGCTGAAATATCAGAGAGAGGAAGCACCACAGTCAATTCTCACTCAGCTGTCTTGCAACTTCTTCAGCATCGCTCCTGGTTGCTTCTGTCAGTTGCTTCTCCCAGTCCTTTCTGTTCTCTCTGGGTTTCCCTTATGTACCACCCAGGTTAGGATTAACTGTGTGGCCTTGAACTCACAAAAACAGAAGTTCTATCTCTGGAGTTATGGGATCAAGAATGGAAGTCACCATTCCCAGCTCTCCCTGTGCTGGGATTAAAGGTGTGTGTGACTGACTCTGCTGTTTATCTTTGTATTTAAGGTTTAAGAATTTTCTGAGCTGTCTGCCTAGGATTTGACTCTGTGTTCTCTCCCCAATATTCAGGTTTTATTAAATGTGGAATATATATCCATACCTGACATTATCTGATGGTAAACTAGGATGGCTGCCAATGCATTTAGTGAAGAATAATACACCTTTTATGTTTTATAATTGCACATAGAATTAAATGGGAGAAAGGAGGCAAGTGAGTGGAGTTTGACTTGAGATCAGGGGCTGACTTTATAATAAGTACCATTGTAGTATGAACTTTCTGGCCTGGAGTTTTTAGCCTTGCCCTGTGACTCACAGACCCAGAGACCTGCAGAAACACATAGATGCTTATATTAATTTTACGCTGATTGCTGAATAACCTGGGGCCCAGGCATAACTTCTTAGCTCTTTCATTTTAAACTAAGCCATAATTCTTACCTTATTCACACATTGGGCTTGGTATCTTTTCTCAGCAGCATTTCAATTTCTTTCCTCTGCATCTCCTTGCATCTGTGTTCTGTTCTTCCTGTTCCCAGAGTTTTCTTAGTCTGGTAGCCCTGCCCACACATTATGTCTGGCATTGACTAAACAGCATTTATATTAAACCAGTAGGAGGGACAATTATTTATAATGCAACAACACAATTCCATGACATACTGTAGTCATATATTAATGGAAGGGCCATATGTTCCTCTTACCGGAGATAAGAATGTCTCTTTTTCAGCAAGCAAGAACTTTCTTCAAGACCTTAAGGGAAGGAGGACTTTTGTCTAAATGTCTGACCTTAATAAAAATACTTTCTTGGGGGATCAGACATTCCATTATAGAATATTGCAGTTTCTTGTATGACTTATTTTAAAATAGCTAAAGCTAAAAGTAATCAAAGATGAGGCTAGACAAATATTACTGTGAGCCTGAATAGTCCTCAGGAATTTATAAATTTAATTATCAAATATACCTTTTTATCAAGAATAAATTTCTTATCTAAATTTTCTAGCAGCTTTGTGTTATTATACTGTGTGAGTATAGGCAGAGTTTTTATACTACATTGCTCCATAGTGGCAATGATTTTTTTTTTGTTTGCATTACAGTTTTTAATTTACTTTCTTTTTTGTTGGAGCCTCTGGCTCACCAGTGCACAGTACAGTCTGAGAATCTCCACTTGTCTTTCTCTCTCTCTCTCTCTCTCTCTCTCCCTCCCTCCCTCTCACTCACTCACTCTCTCTCCCACTTAGTGAGTCTCAGAACAAAGGAAAGGAACAACAACAAACCCCCCCCCCCAAGTTTTGCATTCTTAACGGCTATTGCAACTTCCTTCTCTGATGCCACCAGATGCCAAAGTTCCTACCTATACATGCAACTCTGACCATACCTGGATACTAACACAGTTTGTGGTAGACACATCATGAGTCATGACCTTTCACCAAAATCCCTCTGCTTTAGTTTGAGCATGTGACTTCTCTGGCCTTGATCTCTGGCACCTGGGAACCTGTCTGAGAGTTGCTTCTTTTTCAACATACTTGTTATACTTTTATACTTTTTGAATTTGTTTTAGTGGAGAAGCTTATTGCTTTCTTCATTATATACATTGTCACTTAATTATAGTGTAGGGCTCTTATATTCTGTTCTTGTCTATTTGCTGTTCTGTATGATTCTTCAATTTGTAATGGTGTACCTTTTCTTAGTGTGTGGATTAATAGAGTCTGGTCCATGCCATTGACCTAGGACACCTCTCCTTTATCTATTTCAAAATTTTGAAGGTTTGATCACTTTAGGATGTTCCAAATATTTTTTATAATTCTTCCTGATGTGTATTTTAATTCTCCAAATCATTACTTATTCTGTCTAAATCTAGCTTTGAGTCTTGATTCTGTCTAGATCTTCTGCTTGATACAGTCTACTTGTAAAACTTCCTGTTGAGTTTTCTAGCTGGGTTACTGGTTTATTCAATTTCATTATAATTTCAGTACATTTATATATACTATCAATTTTCATTATTAAATGAATTGTTTTCATCAGCTTCATCAAGTTTATGTTTGTTTTCTTAGGCATCACTTAGATATTTATTTTCTTTAAGTTTTTTCTCTTTAACTTTGTTGATCTATTTCTTCGTATCTTTTTTTTTTCCAAACTTTGGAGTCATTAATAAATTTATAATTATTTTTTCAAATTTCTGTCCTGAAGTTTATCTAATTATAACACAAACATTTTATAAGACTGGTGGGTTTTTCAAGGAAACTCTGCCTTAAACTTTCATCTGTTTGTGCTTCTGTGATGAAATCTAGGTGTGTGCACTTCTTTTGTTAGTTCTTCATCTGTGATGACAGAGCAGACTGGCATAGAAGAGGGGTATATACAGGTTGACTTGGAACAAGGGTTTGGATATTCTTTAGGTAGAATGAAGTCAGATAAATATAGAAGACATGGTTAATGGGCAAAAATGTGTGTCCTTTTTAATCCTGATATGTGGGCTAAACCTGGACTTTGGGGGAAATGCTTAGAAGTAAAATTCAGTTAGACTCACTGGCTGAACCCTGTAGAGAAATGTATAGAAGCTGGTTGAGTAAAGAAAATTGTATGTGGAACAAAGCCACATGATCATATCCTTAGATGCGGAAAAAGCCTTTGACAAAGTCCAACACTCCTTTATGATTAAAGCCCTGGAGAGATCAGGAATAAAGGGAGAATACCTAAATATAATTAAGGCAATTTACAAGAAGCCGACAGCCAGTATCAAACTTAATGGAGAAAAACTCAAAGAAATCCCACTAAAGTCAGGAACTAGACAAGGATGTCCTCTCTCCCCTTATCTATTCAATATAGTTCTCGAAGT